>JZKD02S2153704.1:906414-926250 GCA_000966675.3 Picea glauca
AGATAAGGAGAGCTTTCATAAAGTAAGTATATCATCCTTCTTCTCTTGTCCATTCAATACTTTAGAACTAGGGAAAGAGTATTATTCTGTCACTGTTTGTTCCAGATCCAGGTGGATCTGGGGAGATCGGTTTGTGTCCGCACTTACGGATTTATCCTAAAACAATGACCCCTCCTCCAGAGAAGGAAGGGCCTTCCCTGGGTTTTGAAACAAATGTACAGGATAAAGCAAATACAAAAGGAAAAATTAAGGAGGGTGACATTCCTTCGCAAGAAATAGAAGTCTTCCAAATAGAAAAGTCAAAGGCAGGGAAAGGAAAGGAGTTAGAAACACCTTCAGAAATCCCTAATATTTTTTCGAAAAAGGTAGGAGCAACAACATCGACAGAACTTGGAAGTCCCATTACTTCCTTGAATCCATTGTAGTATGCTTATGGAAACCCCCATGAGGGAGCTCTATACATTAGTGATCTTGAGCCTATTTCCAGGGATGATATTCCTTCATCCGATTATTTTTTAAGTAAAAAGAGGAAAGTTATCCTGAAACAGGAGATGCATCCAAGAGGAGATATGATGATTAAAAAGAACAAAATCATTATATATGGACAAAAAATTAAAGAGGGAGAATTCGCTACAGAAATAGCGGGCACGGTGGGAGCTTTAGCATCGACGAATTTATACTCTGTGGGCATTTTGACAACTATGTTGGAATAGAAAGACCAAATGATAGCTCAGCTACAGGGTCAATTGAAAGAGACCGAAAGAAATATCAATTGGGGAATAAAAAAGGGTCTAGAACAAGCTAGATTAAATGATATTCAAGAGATTCAGAAAATGAAAGCAAGCTTAGAGGAAGCAAACCAGAAAATATAGGTCAATCAGGCACAGGTCCTAAATCAAGAAGAAACAAATAAACAATTACAAGATAAGATTAGTTCCATTTCAAATCAAGTGGTAGAGCTTGAAATTTTCCAGGCCTAGGTATTGGGAATACATTTGAAGATACAACAGGAACAACAGGGAGTGTTTTTAAATCTAGAAGTTGTCCAGAATTACTTTTAGGAAACAAATAAATCCTTGCAGAATATTCTCTAGAAAGAAAGAGAAGTGAAAGCAGCCAGAACGACTTTCCAAAAAGCAGTGCCCCCCTTTCAACAAAGGAGGAGGTCGGAAAGATTCAAAAACTATCTGTTTCAGAGTAGGTTAAAGGAGATGTAATACTCAAAGTGTGGGAGGCAGACCTTGCAAAAAACAAAATAATAACCAGAGATGTCAATGATGATTGTCAAGGAATTTTTGATCTTTTAGAAAAAGATTCATTAAACATTGGAAAAAACAACTGTTTAGGGTTATTAAGAGAAATTAACATTGTCAAGCACCAGCTAAGATTCGAGGAAGATCTGGAGGAAATGTAGGTGGAGATCCCAAAAATAAAGGTAATCAATGTCACCAAAATCGACAAATGGATAGTGATGCCAAACTTAAAGTTGAAAACTATTAAGTTCACAAGGAATATAATTGAAGATTGTTTGCCCGAACTACAGAAAAAGTTATTCATATTTGAGGCAAAAGATATACCAAACGCTCCCAAAGTTTTGGTGAAGTTTTTGGGAAAATGTATTCATTGTCTTAGGACAAATGAAGGAATTTCATCAACGCAGACATGAAAATATTGTTTTGTATATTTTCATTATTGAAATAACAAAGTAGTTAAAATAGAAATGTAAACGATTTGACATTGTTCATTCATGTAAATGTAGTCTTGGGAAGTTAGTTAATCACCAACAGGAAAATATTTGGTGATCATGTATAAATATATTTTCAGAAGACTGAGAAAGGGCTTTTGGTTTTTGAGAGAGCCAATTGTATTAAAATGTTTTCCAATCCATTGTGATATAAATAATAAAGACTAGATTCTAAATTCTGTCAGCTTGAATCTATGTGTTCTTTACTTTGTTTCCAATATTTTTTTACATTTTTCTTCTTACATCTTTCTAATGAATGATTAACTATAAGTTTATTTCACACATCTATTGTAGTTTGAATTGATTTGGTTATTGAAATATTTATAGTTTTTCCTATGTGATTGTTATGAGCAATTTCAAGACCTGTAGGTCATTTGAATGATTATATGTTACATTTCATTAGAAATCTTGTTTTCCTCTTTGTCTCCTGTTACGATATGAGATTCTTTCTTGATTAAAGCCTCACATTTTCACAACAATTGTACTTTGTTATTTTACTATTCTTAAAATTGTTTCAAGTACAGGAAACAACCTCAACTGTTATTATGCTATTATTTTGGGTTCCAAAACTCTTTTTCTCTTTTCATCCCTTAAAAACTAAAGCAACAAATATTCAAACTTTTCATATTTAATTAAAACTTTATTTTCCATGACTGTCCCAAATAGTAGACAGCCCAATGCAGAACCTAGCCTCCAAGATCAAACTAGCATTGCTTTAAACCTATTTAATATTATTCTACAAACAGCAACTAACCGGGTTGAATTAGAATGTTCATGGGCAACTATTGAGAGAGATATCAACATCCAAGAAGAATGGGAAGCTAGATAGAGGCAGTTGAGAAACCAACTCTGATTTACCCTTCTTTTTTATTCTTACCTTTTAATTACCTTTACCTTTACAGATGCCTTGATGGTATACTTTAAATCCTTAAAGTATAAACTCGGGAACAACACAGTCAATAGAAGAGTGCATGATTTGCATGCTACAACCATCATCATGTACCAATCATATTTGAATGACAGAATCTTGGAGGCTGCAAAATCAGATTTGCAATATATGGAATTAATGGAAAAATTACAACAAGGTATTTTGCAGCAGAAGATTGAAGACTACAAGATGGAGAATGATGAAATTCTCATGTACAGAAGCATAGTTTATGTACCAAACTCTCAAGAATTGAAAAAACTGATATTGAGAGAAATGCATAATGTACCTTATGCTGGAATCCCAAGGTATTAGAAAACTATTGCAGCCGTCAAGAACCAATATTATTGGCCAGACATGAAGAAAGAAATTGATGAGTACATTTCCAAATGTCTGGAGTGCCAAAAGGTCAAGGCCAAGCATAGAAACCCATCTGGGTTACTACAAGCATTACCCATTCCTGAGTGGAAATGGGAAGTCGTAACAATGGATTTTATCACCAAACTACCCAGAACAAGAAATCATCATGATTCTATCATGGTAGTGGTGGACAAGCTTACCAAAGATGTCCATCTCATTCTAGTGAAGATCACTCACAAAGAAACTAGCGTTGTTGATATTTATATGAGGGAAATTTCTCGATTGCATGGTATACCGAAGACAATTGAGTTTGACGGATATCCAAAATTTACATCAAATTTATGGAAAGGATTATTTAAAGGATTTGGAACAAATTTGAATTTCAACACAACTTATCATCCAAAATCTGATGGAAAAACACAGAGGTGAATCAAGTGATTGAGGATATTTTGAGGATGTATGTGATGGATAAACCATCAAAATGGGAAAAATACCTACACTTGGTATAGTTTTCTTATAAAAATGGGTACCAAGCATCCCTAAATATGAGCATATTTGAGGCACTTTATGGAAAAAGGTACAACACACCTGTAAGTTGGGACAACCCAACAGATAGAGCAGTGGTTGGACCCGATTTACTTCAAGAAATGGAAGAGCAAATGTTGAAAATAAATCACAATTTAAAGGTTTCTCGGGACATGAAGAAAATCTATGTTGATAAGGGCATAGCTCACAGGGAATTTAAAGTAGGTGATCATGTATGCTTGAAAGTGAAGGCCAACAGAAGTTCCTTGAAGTTGGGAAACTGTTCAAAGTTGGAAACTCATTATTATTGGTAGTTTGAAATCCTGGAGAGGATTGGGCCTATAGAATATATGCTTGCATTACCTGCATCAATGTCTATTCATAATGTATTCCATGTATCATTTCCCAAAAAGTATATACCTGATCACTTTTCAAGTGTATCTGGTGTGCATACTGGATCAAAAGATCAATAATCTCTATAATAGATCCATAGATCTAGTAAAGGTCCAATGGACCTGGTACGGTCCTCAGGATGCAACTTGGGAGCACGAAGATGCTATGCGGGTAGAATACTTGCATCTTTTTTAATATTTTTGAAAATTTGATGGTAATATGTAAATAATATCCACTAAGGAGAGTGCATAAATAAGGGGAGGGGGATGTAATACCCCAAGACTGAGCCCCAGTTGAAAATGTAAAATATGTTTTATAGGCTGTTGATCCAAGTGATTATAAGCCAAGAGGCTTATGTGATGATTAGGCTGAAGAGCCTAGATGCTAAAGGCCAATGAGCCTAGTTTTGTATATGTAAATAATCATATAATTAATATAATACATCGTTGTGTGCATATTGACCACAATAAAAGAGTATGGGGGACTAAACTCCACTAGGAAGGGAAATGGAGGGGTGAAGAGACTAGGAAAAGGGCTAATCTTAAGGGCTTACTACCAAAGGAATATTATAATATTATTCCTAAATATTTTGGTGAGGATAATTATTTAATCCTAAGTCTCATGGGAAAGAGAATGAATCCCAAGTGGAGAGGAAAGCGCCCCTTGAGATTCATGTGTCATCAAGGGAGCAGGCAAATATGTGTGGGGGAAATTAGTCTATTTCCCACTCACGGAGCCATTCACTCACTCAGCCATTCACACACTCAACATTCTCTTCCTCAGTTGACCTCTGCATCATTCAAGAACCTCTGTAGCCTACACGCACTATTGATATACCCTGTACATTTATTTTTATCAATATAAAATTGTATTCCTCATGGGAAGCACAACACACCTGTACCTACCTGACCATGTGCTGTACTTGTTTGTTATGAACAGTGCCTACACCAAACTCGAAGGATATTGTTGTTTCCATCACCTGTGAATTAGTTCAATGTTGTTGTTGTCTTGATCTTTACCTGTAACTGGCTGACTTAAGTGATGGATTGAAGAGGCGGGTTGTCGGGCACATGAAGAACTCTCTCTAGGTGAGAGAGTTTGTTGGGGAAGTGAATTTCTTGAGGGATCCCAACTGCAGCTACAATGCTCTGAGACTTCATGTCTCACATGTTTTTGAAGCCCTAGAAGGGAAGTGGGGCATTTGAAGGTTGTTGAGTAGAGAAGGGAAAGACTTCCTAGAGTGGGACAGGCATGTGCGGAATGAGAGACTATAGTTTGTTAGTTTATGTTATGAGGAAACTATCTCTATGGCTATGGGTAAACCAAAACAGACAGAACTGACTGCAGAAATAAACTATATTCCAAGTATGCTATATAAACAAATATGCTAGCAAGAAAAGATAAAATGCCTACCATGTCTAGATGTTTGAAGAAGTCCACCATTAAGGACTTGACCCAAAGAAATATACCTACAACTAGTCTTCAAAAACCAAGCAAAGCAAGCATATGGTGATAACATATGATGTTAGCACATTCAATAGAATAATCCATTAATATACATAACAAATATGCCCATGGAACAATAATTCAAATATTTGCAAGATATCAATTGGACAGGAAAAGAGTATTTCTATCAATATATGATCAGTAGAAGTGAAAACGTTACAGACTTCCATGTCAGCACGATTCAGAACTGAGAAACTAAGATCCTTCTAGTTGGGACTCCACCACTTCAATCCTACACCAAAGGCAAGCTCATAGAAGAGAGACAATGAAGTTCTCAATCAATAAGGGAAGAGATTGGGGGTTGAACACTGTGTTCAAACTTAAAGGACAAAGGGATGCAGACTCAATATGAAGTGGCTAATTTCTCCAGAGTAAGTTTTCTCTCCAAATTGAATTCTTTCTCCCTTTTTCCATAGCTCGGAATTGGCCCATTTATAGCCTTCACATGGAACTAAATGGACAAGTTGAAATGTTTCCAGTATATGGAAGGCCAAGGATCATTGATCTCCTGTTGTGACATGGAAACCCAACACCATTTTTCATTTTTGGGCACAAATCTTGATGTACATGGGATGTAGTGGTGCATCATGTGTATACACATGTTGTATAGTAGGAAAGTTGTGTACATGTTGAAAAAATGTATTTTTAGCTCTTGGATTTGCAAAAAGGGATGAAAAGTCTGCATAGGGAAATGGAAAAATGACCTCTGTGCAAGATTGCATAGGGTGAGGATTTTTTTTCTATAACAGATGCCCCCTAATGTGTGAGGTCAGAGGAGTATTTGCGATGGCCGAAATACATTATAAAAACCCATAAGTGGAGTGATGGAGAACCATCTGGAAGAACTAGTTGCTCATTACATTCTACACTAACTTTGCATATGTAGATGCCAATTTGAATTACACTGCAGATCCATGTGAAAATATACCAAACAACTTTTTGTGGCCATGAATAGGAAAATACAAGTGTGGTGACATGCCATAGTTGTCATAGTCATGAATGAGGCCCAGTAGAACTAGTATCAAAATCAATCTAAAGATATTTGTATACCATGGAGAACAATCTGATCTCCCATTATCAATGAATTCGTATATGTACTGGTCCAATGAAAATGAAGCAACAACTCAGGAAAGTTGCGACCACATATTGATGTCTTCAAGTATTCTACACAATCTGCCAAAGGTACAAGTCTACATCATGTGCATAAAGGAGTTGAGGTCGAACACAATGAGAAATTGTTTGATTACTAGTCATTGAGTTATACCACTAAAAAACGTGAGATAACCTACCAACAATGAAAGTAGGTATCAAGGAACCAGGTAGATTCTTACAAGTGTGCATAAAGGATTCGGGGTCAAACAATTGAACTATTCATCAACCAGGAGACATTGATGTATTCCCAATTGTCGATGGTGAGAGAACTTGCCAGTAATGACTGCAAGCCTTAAGGTACTCATAAGACTCTAGGTCTCGTTTCCATAATAGATGAGCTGAAGTCAATGGAAGGAGACCAGCTGAAAGGAGAGCATTAAGGCATATCTCATCATTCAACATGAGGTACAAAGTAGGATATTCATGATTTGGAGTAAATTAGACGAAGGACATGTTCATGAACCAACAAACCTGTGCATCTTTCACGTGTGCCAAGTGCAAGCGGTACACGAAAAAGACCCTTTGAATAGAAGCCAATGAGGAAAATTGATGACAAAGGCAAGGAAACCACCAATAAGGATAATGGCATCCAAGACACTTCATGAATCCCAATGTGTGAATAGACATCTTCTCATTAAACACAAGGGAAACCACCCAGTCAATGACCAATGATGAAATGTTGACTTCTGGGTTCAAGGTTACCTATCAATGATGAAAGTAGGACCAAGGTGCATGATAGGACTACAACCCCATGTGATTTTAAGACAAACTGAGGGTATGGCCAACATGCAAAGTCAAGAATTCTGAGGAATGGCCGACACAGGTTGATAGTATTCCTTTGAACAAGAGAATGAGACATATGGAAGACTCCGACAGTACAGACTCAATGATGAAATAATGAGATACAAGAGGCATCAATTAAATTCTCCATAGGGACTGGAAGAGTAACCAATCGGTGGAGAACACTCTCTATAACGAGATCATCTTCCTAAGGCTATGCTAAACCCAAAATTATTATGACAAATGGACTCAATAACTTTTTGCTTTGTTCAAAGGCGACACAACTTCTGCCAATATAAGATAATACTCCCTTCCCTCCCATATATTTTTGTTTTTTCATAGTCAAATGAATGCTATGATACAAAGGAGGAAACGGGTGTTTCAAGTAAGAAAAACTAGTTCCAACAATGGAACATACCTCTTCTCAATGCAAGGAGATGAATGCAAGAGATGGACACTCGGGAGAATGTTCTCTCTTGAGTATAGGGTGTCAAATTGTGAAGGATATAAATGAGGATCTGCTTGGTTGAGGATGGAAAATTGTTGAGGAAAACTCTTTATAATGCAAAGTGAGAACCGACTATAGGCTCAATACTGCAAGCAAGGGCATGAGATGCAATCACAACTTAATGAAAAAAAATGTCATTTTTCATTATATTAGTCTACTTGGCTTGAAAAAGGGATAAACGTGTACCAAATAGGTGTCCTTTCAAATCCAATTTACGAGTGTGAAAGAGACAAGTTCACTCAAAAATATTTTCTCTTTTTAAAAAAGAGTAAGAAAAGAGCTTAACTAAGACTCACAACCTTTCAAGTCCAATTTAGCAAGTGTGAAAGGGACAAATCACTCGACAATATTTTCTCTCTTTAGACGATTCAGAAAAGAGCTTAACTCAGACTTGCTTGGGAATTTCTAGGCGGCTAGTCACGGGAGAGGCCAAGGCTCCCGTTTTGGACTTCTATGGAATGTCAGTATCTTACAAATAACTGATGTAAGCTTGGGAAAACCCAAATCTCTACAAGTCAAGGAGGATAAAGTGCTATCGGATGTTATTGTCTTCGTGATATATTGGATAATTTCTTTTACTAGAAAGGACATAAGCAGGGGCATTGGATACCCCATAAGACCATCCCAATCAAAGGGAACTTCTTCAAGATTTGGAGGGAGAGAACTCGGGGAGATTAAAACTCTCTCTTGTTCAGAAGGTGCAGGATCAGAAATTCTAACGACATGTTTGCAGGATGCATCACCCTCGAAAAGGAGAGTCAGATTGACCAGATATCGCATTGGTACGACCACTTATTCAACCATTGGTTGAAGAGGATGCATGATAATAAGGATAGGGGACACATCACCCTCGAAAATGGGGGTATGGTCAGGAGAGGATTGCAGTAGCATGACTGGCGTGTCAATAAAATGAGAAACATGGTGTGGGGAAACCACAAACGCCTCAAAACCCAAAGGGCCCTCAGGTGAGAACCATGCTTCTGGTATCCTAGTAGTAACAGGACGCAAATGAGTAAGGTAATTTCCTTTGTATTTTCTGCAAAGGAATTTAGGCTTATGTCTGATATGTCTAGGATTCTCAATGCCCCCAACATCATTCATGATGGCTGGTGACATGCTCTCAACATTACTAGAAGATTTGAGAGAGTTATCTCCCACATCATGTATAGAGGTTTTAGATGTGACATTAATATGACTCGTGGAAACTAGAGTGATGCCCCCAGCATGACTAGCAGAAGTTGGTTGCATGTCTTCAACATGACTTGCAAAGGTTTTTGACCCCTCTCCATCATGACTAGCAAAGGTTGGTGATGGAGCTCCAGTATGACTGGCAGCGATTGGACTAGAGATGGGTTGTGGCATTTGATACCAAGGTCCAGGGAAAGATTGGCTTTGAAACATTGTAGGCCAAGAAGGGTCCTAGTTTACCCCCTGTCCCTTTCTGGAAAGGTAGTATCCTCCACCTAATTGATCCAAAGAGGTTTGTACGGGCATCATCACTGAAGTCTGCAAAGAGATGGAGGTATGATAAGGATTATTCAAGTGAGAATATATGTTTCCTCCATGTGAAGGGGTTTCATGAAGAGGGTATAACGAACAGTAAAAATGATTCTCCCCATATGAAATACCTGGGGATATATGCGGACCCATCATAGGAAAAGTGTTTGAAGGAACCGACATGGCAGATGAAGGATACATAGATGGGGTGTAATCAGTAGAATAAGAATCCATTTGAGTACTGGCTCCTGAAACAACATAGCTAGGACTAGATTCGTAAGAGGGGAGGTTACAACCTCCCAGAGTGAGATTTGGTTGAGGGACATGGCCCATATAAAATGAATATGTAGGTAGCAGGGCTATGATGCCCCCGGATCCAATTCTAGGATTCATATAAGTGGGACAGGGAGAGGATGGGAAGGGTGAAGGCACATTCTACATAACAATATGAAAATGATTAGAGACCGAAGGAATGGACCGAATGTCATAATTTTTCATACCATTATGAAAAGCGGATGGATTCATCCCCATGAAATGAGTGAACATCATGGGGGGGTAGCGGTAAATGAGGGAGCCAGAGGGACTCCACTATCCATGATAATGACAACTCAAAGCATGATATAAAATATTTAAGGCTACTAATAATCAAAGAATGCACCAAAAATAATCAATCGACCAATATGCACACAAATGGGGTAAAGTGGTTGAAAGGAGCCTCCCTCCCTAAAGAAGGTATGTCTCTCCCAAGAGGGGCCTGAGACTCCTTGATAAATATCGAAGGTAACAGAATCAGTTATAAGGGCCCTCGTGGGATTAACAACTAGTTGGTCAGATCCCCCCAGAGAGGTAATCCTCCATAAAGGATGTGTGTTGTCTGACCCTTATCTGACCCAAGGTACCTATGGAATAACTGTTATCAGGTAAATCGATGAATGTGGACATAGACTAATCCCCCTATATCGACCTAGATCTAGAACAAAACATGATAGGACATGGTGCTTTCCCTAGGCTCTAATCGTCAAATTTAATACCGAACAAAAGACGATAGACATACCTTTAAATGTCGCTTCCTTATGTCTTTGTTGTTCCTGTTTCTCTCCAGTGCTCTTGTGATACTGATCCTGCAGTGAGACACAAACCAACCAAAGTGAAAGAAGAGAGAGTATATTCAATGACAACCTATGCATATGATCAAGGAATTATGCAATAAAATAAAGATAATTCCATGGGAAAGAAACATGCCACTGTATTATATTAATAATAGGAAGAGAGATTACAACCAGATGCCTTGATGTTATAAGGTTCCTCCCAATAGTTCCTTGTTTTCCACACACTTTTGATCCAAGAATTCTGAGACTATATATTTGACATCTATCTTGACAAAATAAAAGCTCAAAGCCACTCTAACCAAGCTAATAATTCCAAGCCAAATCCAACTTCAATCAAGCTCAAGCTAAGCTAACTTTCTCTATGAGAGATCCTCTCCTTTTATAAGTTGAAGAGGATAAGGTGAGGAGGTTAGGATGATCCCACTAAATCATGAAAGAGAGTAAGATCCAAACCATTCGGAGGCCACCTCACCATATAATATTCTCCTTATAGAACCATCGAGAAAATGATTATTTTTCCCATGTATGAAGGCCATCGCAACCTAGCTATAGTGTAGCTTGCGGAAATTATGTGCCCTAGCTATAGTGAAGCCTGCGAAAATTTTGCGCCCTAGCTATAGTGCAGCCTACAGAAATTAGGCATTTCCACACCCTAGCTATGGTGCAGCCTGCAGAAATCCTCCGAAAAAGGGTTTTTACAGAGGAAAACACAACTTTTTCTCTTAGGGAAAGTTCTTCTCCCTTCTTTCTTCAGGAATTCAGGCCATTGACCCTTTTGAAGGCAACATATAGGTTTACATCATTAACGATTATGAGGGTGACTAAAATAATGTGTAATAGAGATCCCCCCAAAGTATGAAGGTAGAACAGAGTGATAGCTGAAATACTTTGTCAAGTGTGTGTAGGGAACAAGGAACATGTCTGTCGAAAACCTGCCAAGAAATAAGGAAATACAGTACAATAATATATCATCATTGAGGTAGGAATTCCCACACTCAGAATAAAAATGAATTAAATCATAAATGCCGACATGTGAAGATCCATTTCAAGTAAGACAGGTAATGGCCACCAAACATACACTGTGGATCCATGCCATTATGACTCAAATTTGAACATAGCCACCAAAAATACATTGTGGATCTATATGTTAAAGACTCAAATTTGATCATAGCCACGAGACATACAATGTGTATCTATGCAATAGCACAAACTAAATATACTCCAACGCAACCTAAATCTGTTAGAAAATATTCAGGGTCTTCATCTCCACCACTCTATAGTATGAATCTAACCATGTGAATACATGTGTTGAAGTCGAACATGGTAGAAACCACTTGATTACTAGTCATTAGTGTATACCATTAACAAGTGCAAGGGAAATAACTATTAATGTCAATGACTCCCAAGGTACACTAGTACAATCCAACGAATGTGAATTAATGAGCTGAAGTCGAACACTCGGTAGAATCTCCCGATCAGGGGTCAATAATGAAAACCCACTGTCGAAAGCGAGGAAACCTGCCATTGAGGCATGCAAGTTCCAAGGTACCAATTAGTTTCTAAGTCTAATTCCCAGATAATGAGTTGAAGTTGATAGGAAAAGACTCGTCATAGGAAGGCCTTAATGTATCCTCCATCAATGACACGAAACAGGTAAAAAGGTTTTATGTAGATAAGAGTAACAAGTGATTCAGGGCTGAATCAGGGATGGTCGACGCAATAGAAGGCTTAAGGACTATAGAAATGGACGACGCAATAGAAGGATTTCTAATTTAGACTTCTCTTCGAACATATTGACGACACGACAAATGTCTCGAAAAAATTGACTCAACAACAGGGATCACAAACCAATTTGTAATCTTAAAGGAGTATGATAAAGATGCGAGTGGATTTCCAAACTAGACACAAAGTGAGTGAAAGGGTGTCATGTTCAAAAGTGACTCTTCCATGGAATACAGGTTTAGACACATTTCTTTCCCAATTTTCCCCCACCATTTCTGGCGAGTACCTCTTTATTTTTACGCAAGCTTGAGGAGGATAACATATGCTTGTTGATGTAAGCTCATCCTTCAGACGAATCCCTTGGATTATGTTTAACAAACCCTAGGAAGGAGTGGTTCAGTCCCATATGGGCCTTTTGATGTTTGTTTAACAAGTCCAAAGAAGGAAAACTCAGGGGTTTTTCATGTTTATAGAGTCTGAAAAACACTTAAAGAGAACTCTCTCAATTCCTTTTTCATAAAGTAGTCCAATGAGACCGAAAAAGAGATAAACTATTACTCAGTAGATGTTTTCTTCAAATACTTTAACGAGCATGAAAAAAACAATGTCGCTCAGCAGTCTTTTCATGTTTAGAGAGTCTGAAAAGAGCTTAAAGGGGACTCCAAGGGGTTCCTTTTTTCGTATAATCTTTATGAGTATAAAAAAGTGATAAAAGTATACTCGGTTACATTCTCATTGATTTACGAGCACGAGAAAGAACAAAGACTAAGCTCTGTAACCTATTCTCATGTATTTATGAGCATGAGAAAGAAAAAAGACTAAGCTCAGGATTGTTTTCATTTTTTACGCCAGCTTTAAAACAAAACAAAACTATGTTGGGGATAGATTTTCTTTTTACACAAGATTAAAAACTAAAAAAAAATATGCTTGGGTCTGGTTTCATTTTTACACAAGCTTGAACCAAACTAAAAACTATGCTTGCGACTTCCCAATGCATGGTTGGCAACTATCCCCCAACTTAAGAAGCTATAGGTTTAACTTAAGCATGAAGTCCAGAGGCTGGAAGTATTTTCCCCCCAAGTTTCATTTCATCCAACTACAAAGACGAATGAAAGAAAGCTTCAAATACTAGATGAAGGACTTGACTCCTCAAATAGAGAGGGGGAAGTTGTTTCATTTTTTAACGAGCTTGACACAGGAGAAGAACTATGCTCATAACTCTAGGTATAATCCCAGACCACTGTTTCATTTTTTAATGAGCTTGACATGAAAATGGGAACTATGCTCATAACCTCTATTTCATTTTTTAATGAGGTTTCCACAGAGACACAAAAAACTATCCTTGTAATTGGTTTCATTTTTTAATGAGCTTGAAATAAAAAAACAATGCTCAAAGCTTTTTTCATTTTTTAATGATCTTGAAATCAGAAAACCTAAGCTCGAGGTACTTCTTGATCACAACTTCCAAGAGGACAATGCTCTAGAAGGACACAATGTCAAGGGACAAAACTCGATCATGGCTTCCAAGAGATCTTCATTTGATGGAAGAAACACACCCTGGAAGGAACACATGTCGAGGGTCGCGAGAGGGGTAAGGAGATCAGGCTCCAATAGCCCTACCAAAGAGGTTAGCATGTCAACTATCGGATCCAAGTTATAAGGGAGTGAGCTTACAATGAGGGGCTCATCTTCATCAATAGTTGGAGGAATGGGAGACAATGCCACATAATTGACTTGTGGCAGGGGTGATACCATCTGCATATAAGAACCATTTAGGGAGGTAATCCAGTCAGGACCAATGAATTAAAGTTGATCAATAGTCACCATTCTTCCATCGTGCGGGAAAGATATCACATGAAAAAGAGTGGACACAATAGCTTTCATGGAATAGACATAATCCAACCCAAAGAGTAAATTCAAATCCAAGGGATCTTGGACTACCATGACATCAATAAAGACAGTTTTCCCTCCCAAAGTTATAGGAAACTGAGGAAGGGTCCCTAAAGGTTGTCTGGTTCTTCTATTAAAAGCTAATAAATTATGCTTAACCGGGGCAAGATAAGGACAATCCAAAGCTTGCCAAGCAAAAGAGGACAAAATGCTAACGGACACACCTTCATCTATCAACATCTGATGAATGTCCCGACCACAAACTTGCACTGTAATATGGAAAGGAATGTGAGAGGGAAGACGAGGTCCAGTTAGCACAAGCCAATCAAAATGGATGGCCTCATTACTCGGAGGGGGTTCCACAAGAGAATGAAGAATACCCCCCGTCATGGTAGAGATTGTATCAATGAGAAAAATGTGGGAAGTATCAGGCTTACTCTCGAACGGGAAAGTAGGATCAACCAACGATGAGATTAGATCAACAACTTAAGTTGCATTCTCTAAGGGGAGAATGGGTTCGACGCCTGGAAAAGGATCGATCGCTTGAGTTTCACTCTCTAACAGTAGAGTGGGATCAACCAAGGATGGGATCGAATCGACCACTTGGTCTACTGGTTCAACCAAGGACATGACCATATTGACCACTTGATCAACTGGACTGACCCACTAGGGAGTTATATTGATCATTCCATCAACTACAGGTGGGTTGAGAGAAAGCTTGTGATAAGCAGCTGGAAGTTGAGGCTGTGAAATAGTCACGTCTTCCAATAATTTTGAGGCTTCTTCCATATGAGGGAAAACATGAGTTACATGATGCCCTTTGCATAACATACGCGGGAACTTGGCTCTACTTTTCTTCTTCCCAACTATATCGTGACTAGTCGATGGGAAGTCATCAATATGTTGTTCAGAGGCTAACGACATGGGTTGGTGAGGCTGTGTAGACCATGCTTCTATAACCTTGGATAGACTAGGGAAATCTTTAAGAATATGGCTACCCTTGAAAAGCCTGCAGGGGTACTTGCGCTTACGGGTTGTTTGGGTGATCTTGACATCATCAACACTCCCAACATGATTAACAATAACTGGTTTTTTTCTAAAATGTTTGGCAATGGTTGGAAGTTTGGATCCTTGCTTATTTTTCTTCTTCTTAGTCTTCAATTTCTTCTTCTTCTTAGCCACCTGGTTGCTAGCTTTAGAGCTTTCACTCGGAGAAGAATATGAAATGGAAGAAGACCTTGGAAGGGAAGAAGGTGAAGAAGATATTACTGGTGAAGAAGGTCAAGGATCAACATCAGGTTGATGTCCTTGGAGGGAAGTGATTACAATCGAAGCACCAACAACATTTAGGATTACCTGAGTGGAAAAAAACCATACTGGTAATCTAATGGTGAGACCTGGAAGGCTCAAAGTAGCAATGTGAGGAGGACCAATGTTTCCATAAGAAGGAAAAAAAAAAGGTTCCCTTGGAGCAGGGGTTCCTTTATTGGTCATTTCGAGAACTGACGCCATATAAAACAAATACAACCTAGAGTCTGCTAGGGAAAACAAATAGCACACGCTAAAAATCTAAGAAGCAAGCAAACAAAGAAAACATTCTCACAATGAGCACACTAGTTGGTGATGAAATCCAACATCGCAAGAACAAAGGAAGGAAGAGCTGAGATAGAGAGAGTGGAAAATTTACGTTGACGACCTACTTAATGGACTTACACCCTGGTGAAAGCTCCCACACATAAACATGGGTATACCCTCCAAGGAGCCTTAGTGAGTTTGGCCAACATCAATTCCAGGTACCATGAAGACTTGCCCCTCCACAGTCACCTTGTGTAAAGACCCTAAAGAGATAGGCCACTAAGGTTACTAATCACTACAATGATGCCTGGGGAAATAGTTGATAGTCTGATCCACGTCCAAGGGCAGGGTATCTAGCCCTAAATCAACTTGAAAGGCTTCCACTCATCATTGTGGGTATACCTCTCAAGTGACCCCCATAATATGCACAATCTCTACACTAATACCAACAAAGCAGGGTGAGTAACTCTGCCAGTATCAATGCAACCTCGTTATTGACCCTTGTGTTAGAAGGGCTTCCCAGGACAAAATGTAATAAGTGTATTTCACCTCTCCCTAAGTCAAGATTCTATGTTTCTCTGCATCTTTGGAAAGTTATCTTTCACACATATTCCAAAGCCCTACAACTAATCTAATGTAGGTTTGCTACCAGAAAATATAAAAATGTCTAATCAATTTTTATAAGCTCTTTATTTTGTGGTTGTTGTTACTCAACAGGAAAATGGTGTGAACAATATGGTGTTTTGACCGACTCGAAAGTTATGCAAAGAGATGAAGATGAAATCTTTTCATTTTGATGAATGTTATGCTACGAGAAGGAGAAAATATTTACCATTCCCAGATGCACAATGTCCCAAAATTTACTAAACTCATCAATATCAAGATTTTCAAGAAATGAGATAAGTAGACTGTACATCAATACACGATTCACGAAATCATGCAATTTCACTACTTCAAATGAAAATATGCGCCCAATCTAATGAAAAGAAAGAAATACGATTTTTGTTCCAAAGATAGCTAAAAGAAATAGCGAATCACTTCAAAACAAAAACAACCCAAACAGAGTTTCTCTTTTAACACGAATTATTCAACAAAAGGAAACAAGAGTTCTTTCACTAAACAATTCTAAAGAAAAACCATTCTTTCTAACTGAAAGACACTCAAATCAAGAGACCAAATCTTTCAAAAGAAAACAAAGAAAAGATGGTTAAAAGCATATTCAAATTTTGTCAACCAGACTGTAAACAAACCATAATCAAACCCCAAAATTCACCCTAAAACCAAATCCAAGGTCTGGGTAGGGAAAACCACCAAATACAAATTCTTTCACAATTTATACAGGCTGGAAGACTAGCACAGTGTGGAAATCACTGATTTCCATGAGTCATATATGAGTAGGACGCGGCATTTATGTACTGGTCTAAACAAGTAGGGCACGGAAATCATAAGTCACCACACTGTCCCTCAAAGTAGGGTATGGAAATTAAACAAAAATGGAAAAAATGGAAAACTATGAAGGTTTTCCAGTTAATTTTAAAAGTCAAAGAATCAATTTGGATCCTCCAGTGACTCAAAAAACAAGAACCAAGCAATCAAAGAAAGAAAACTAGAAAAACTAGGAAAACATTTGTGTTCCCCAATGGAGTCACCAATTTTGTTATCGGGTAAATCGGTGAATGCAGACATAGACTAATACCCCTAGATCCACCTAGATCTAGAACAAAACATGACAGGACATGGTGCTTTCCTGAGGCTCTAATCAACAAATTTACTACTTAACAAAATAAGATAGACATACCTTTAAATGTTGCTTCCTTATGTCTTTGTTGTTCCTGTTTCGCTCCAGTGCTCTTGTGATACTGATCCTGCAGTGAGACATAAACCAACCAAAGTGAAAGAAGAGAGAGTATATTCAATGACAACCTATGCATATGATCAATGAATTATGCAATAAAATAAAGATAATTCTATAGGAAAGAAACATGTCATTGTATTATATTAATAATTGGAAGAGAGATTACAACTAGATGCCTTGATGTCGTAAGGCTCCTCCCAACAGTTCCTTGCTTCCCACACACTTTTGATCCAAGAATTCTAAGACTATAGATCTGGCATCTATCTTGACAAAAGCAAATCTCAAATCCACTCTAACCAAGCTAATAATTCCAAGCCAAATCCAACTTCAATCAAGCTCAAGCTAAGCTAAATTTCTCCATGAGATATCCTCTCCTTTTATAAGATGAAGAGGATAAAGTGAGGAGGTTAGGATGATCCCACTAAATCATGAAAATGAGTAATATCCAAACCATTCAGAGGCCACCTCACCATAGAAGATTCTCCTTCTAGAACCATCGAGAAAATGATTATTTTTCCCACATATGAAGGCTGCCACAACCTAGCTATAGTGCATCCTGAGAAAATTTTTTACCCTAGCTATAGTGTAGCCTATTGAAATTAGGCATTTCCTCACCCTAGATATGGTGCAGCCCACAGAAATCCTCCAAAAAAGGGTTTTTACAGAGGAAAACACAACTTCTTCTCTTAGGGAAAGTTCGTCTCCCTTCTTTCTTCAGGAATTGAGGCCACTGACCCTTCTGAAGGCAACATATAGGTTTACGTCATTAAATATCATGACGGTGATGAAAATAATATGTAACAATAACCCCTCCAAGTAACCTATGTGGCACCTAAGTCAAGCAACTAAGAAACCAATTTATAACTGATGCACATGCGAGCAGTTGAAATTCGGGTCCACCGTATCGGTAGGGTAGAAAATCTTGAAACCTTGAAAGTACCACCTCTCATGGAGGTAAGGGCACTAGAAATATCCCCAGATACGAATAGATCCCTAGAAATATATTTGACGCTAAGAAGGTATCAGGCAGATATCCCTTCAACCAACCTCGTGCAACCTCATGATTAACTCCGGTGTAAGAGGATTCTCCTGATATTACCGATTATACAATGGGTTTCTCCACTCCCTTAGTCAGAAACATATGTTGGTTTAATAACCTTGGAGAAGTTTACTCACAAAATCCTATTCCAAGACACTAAATCCTAATCTAGTTTGTGCACACTAGAAAATAAAATCGTGACTAATCAATTTTAAATTATAGCGTTAATTTTCATGGTCGTTCTTACTTAAAAAGGTATGGTAGTGAAACGCATGATGTTATGACTCAGCAAGTAAAGTAAATATGAATACAATGCAAAGTCCTAACTTCAATTTTCAATGAATGATATGCTTCTTAAAACAATGCAATTTTCAATTTCAACTCTGCAATTCTGAAATAAAAATGAAATATTTCTTTACATGTACTAAGCTAAATGACGAAGATTCAAAATATAAAATGCCAAGCAATGCAAAATGCCTAATATTTTTTCATTTTCAAGATAAGAAAACTTAAAATGCATGGACTGAACAACAACTTGATATATAAAACTCTACTATGTATAGAAACAAACAACTTAAGTAGGATACTAAGGATAAAAACACCTAGCCCAATGTATAAGGACAATCAAAATAAAAAGATCATGAAAAAGACTCCAACTAAAAATTCAACCAAAGACAGGTTTCCTATCATCCCACAGACACTTAACAGTCACTACAGAGACCCAAGAAGACTCAGCAATCATCAAAACCTACCCAACAACCACCAAACCCAGCCAACAAGAAAAAGAGGTTGGTGTATGTAACTGTTCAAGGAAACAACGTGTATGTACACAGCTTACAAAGGACATCACACGTATATACGGTACTGTCAAGAAAAAATACGCGTATGTGTTTAAAAAATAAAGATAGAAAAAGGAGAAGGTTGAAAGACTTGGAACCAGAGTGAACAATGGATGTCAAGCAATGATACGACAAGAAACACGATAGGAATGAGAGCAATCTAAGGAGAAAAACACTCCAAACCCCAAGAAAGAAGATTCAAACCCCAGTATGGTTGCCAATTCTGTTATGAGGAAAATCTCTCTATGGCTAGGGGTAAACCACAACAGACGGAAACAACTGCAGAAATCAACTCTATTCTCAATGTAACACCCAAACACATCAACCACCGTCGGACTTCGGAACTTCATCCGTCGGGATTCGGGATTTCGCCGATCGGGAGTTCGCGAGCCCTGTTGCACCCTGCACAGGACCTTC
>JZKD02S2153704.1:935451-982638 GCA_000966675.3 Picea glauca
TGTCACAGTTCATTGAATGCATTCTACAGTTTGATTACCACACAATTAATCATGCTTAATTTCTTTAACTGGTTTTTTTTTCTTTATAATCTTTAATCATTTATTCAATTAGGGTCGTTACACTCAAGTATGCTATATAAACAAATATGTTATAAAGACAAGATAAAAGGCCTACCTCATTCATACGTTCGATGAAGTCCACTGTTGAGAACTTAACCCAAAGAAATATACCTGCAACTAGTCTTCAACAACCAAGCAAAGAAAGCATATGGTAATAATATATGATGTTGGCACATTCAAAAACATAATCCGTTAATATAAATAAAAAATATTCCCATGGAAAAATAATTCAAATATTTGCAAGATATCAATTGGACAAGAAAATAGTATTTCTATTAATATATGATCAGCAGAAGTGAAAAAGTTACAGACTTCCATGTTGGCAGGGTTCAGAATCGAGAAACTAAGTTCATTCCAGCTAGGCCTCTACCCCTTCAATCCTCCACCAAAGGCAAGCTCATAGAAGAGAGACAGTGAAGTTCTCAATCAATAAGGGAAGAGCTTGGAGGCTAAACACTGTGTGCAAAATTAAAGGACAAAGGGATGTAGACTCAATATGAAGTGAATAATTTCTCCAGAGTAAATTTTCTCTCAAAGTTGAATTATTTCTCCCCTTTTACATAGTTTGGAATTGGCCCATTTATAGCCTTCAAATGGAGTTTAAGGGTCTATTTGGAATGTTTCCAGTATATGGAAGGCCAAGGATCATTGATCTCCTATCGTGACATGAAAACCCGACACCATTTTTCATTTTTGGGCACAAATCTCGATATACGCGGGCTGTAGTGGTGCATCCTACGTATACACATGTTGTATAGTAGGAAAGGTGAATACATGTGGAAACAATGTACTTTTAGCTCTGGGATTAGAAAAAAGTGATGAAAATTCTGCATAGGGAAATGGAAAAAGGCCCTCTATGCAAGATTGCATAAGATGAGGCAAATCTTTCTATAACAATTTGATTTGGATCCTGGAATGAGATCCTTCCTCTTGTCTAATTTATCTCAACCTAACTAGGAATCCCTTTACCCAAGTGGAGTTTAGTCCCAGCTCGAGGGTGAACCACTGTTGAGAATTATGAGCGGTGTGGGCTAAGACTGGGAGGATCGTGGAAGGTCTGCACATAGTTGGTGGTCTTCTATAAAAGATAAGTATCAATTGTGTGTTAATTTATATGTTGTGTATTTATACATATCTTATACTTATGATTATTGTCTGTGTATGCTGCATGTATATGTTTACTGTTATTTCAACATGAATCTGTATATTGGTAGAATGCATTCTTCTGTTTAAAGTTATATATATATATATATATATATATATATATATTGTTGTTTTTATGGAGTTGGCATGGCTGGCCTAGAAGGCTGGGTNTGTTTAAAGTTATATATATATATATATATATATATATATATTGTTGTTTTTATGGAGTTGGCATGGCTGGCCTAGAAGGCTGGGTATATTACAATGTATTAAGTTCCACATGAGTTTAAGTGTGGCATAGCCTAAAAAGATTAAACCTAGGTATGTTACATCTCTACTATCATTCAAGCATTCACCAATTCCCTTACGGTTTCCACTCCCTATACTGGAGAAATGGAAAAATGCATGAAGGAATTTTGAATTATCGAATTTTCATCTTAAGAACTTATTTTGGGACATGACCAAATATGACCTACGGTCACATTCATTGCTTACCCACAATCATTTAGGAATATTGATCCAATATATCCTGTTGGGATGATGATGATGCTCTGTGTGATGATTCGGATCGTACCCATGTCTTTTCTTTTCATTCATATAGAAGGTTTTTGATGATATGTAAATGAACATTTACACATTTTTTAATAAAATTGTACACTATCCCTTATGAGATTTATAAGAATAGTATGCAAACTCTTAACATGGTTAGTAAGGAGAAAAAGTGAAAGAAACCTAAATCTTTTCTACATAATTTGGTATAAGTGACGTTATGCTCAAGTGTTTGTATTTTCAAAAAATGTTTCTTTTATATTTATAATAAAAATATTATTTACTCTTTAAAAAGATAAAAATGCATTTATATATCAAATTAGATCCATTTAATTAAATATCATTTTTTATTAATTTAAATAAAATTTTAATTAAAATTAATTTAATTTAATTAAAAAACACTATATATATACGTTTTAGGTTTTGTAAAAAAAAATATATTTAGAAAAAAAGGAAATTAGTATATATATGTAATTTCATATTTATAAAAACATTTACATTATTAAAATATTTATAAAATGTTTAAAAATAATATTTATGTAAAACTATGATAAATTTGATTTGAAAACTCTACAATATTCCTTAAATATTATCAAATATAAAATTTATTTTATTATTAACAATGGTAATAGAAATTAATTATTTTTATAATTAATTTATATAAAAAATTAAAAGATATATTTAATTATAAATATGTGAATTCTCCCTTAAAAAAATAATAATTTGAACTTAATAAAACCTAAACTAAAATAAGTTTACACTCTTTTTCTTAAATTATATATAACCCAAATTAAAATAATTCTATACTCTTCTTCCTACATTATATGGTATTTTTCTTTTTCAATTTATGAGAGTAAGGTGGGAGAGCCTTTATGCGTGGGATGGAGGTGAGGGTAAAGGGATTTTAACACATTCACCCAAGTGGTAGTTGGACTTGAAGATGTGGAAACCCAAATTCTCAACCCAACTTTTATCTTTTGGCATGTTTAAATATTCACCTTGAAATATTGTCCTTATGAGAGTGACACTAAGGTTAACTTCTATCCTTTGTCATGCTTAAATATTCACCTTGAGATATTGTTCGTATGAGAGTGACACTAAGGTTAGTAGTCTTCTTTTTTATTTTCATTTATACAAATTCACCCATCTAAAATATTTACACACTTTCATGAGGGTGTAAATACGCCACCTGCACCCCCATGTTCCACCCCACCTCCATGGAAATGGTTGGAAGTGGGGGTGGTCAAATGCAATTACACAATTTCACTACTCAACTCCACCTCCACCATCACGAGTTAGATTGGGTGTGGATATGGGTGAGGTGTGGGAATTTTCATTTGCATTCATGTGCATACCCACATCAAGCACCACAACACTTTAATGAGGATGAGAGTGAAGGTGGGGATGGAGTTAGACAAATGTAAATGTCCACCACCACACCCTACTCACAACCCCAACATCTTGATAGTGAGGATGGACAAATGAATGCTATGGGTGAAAGTATGCAAGTGCAAATTAAAATCCTCACACTTTACTCATACTACCATCTCATCTGATCCAAGTGGATATTCGTGGCCACCCACCTACTCCAACTAGCTCCTATTAACAGTTTTTAGTTTATCACGTACTTCTGTAATTATTTGTAATTGTGGGTTTGACATTTTTGGGGCTCTCTTAAGCCCTGCACATATTCCAGAGGGATATTGATGGCTGCCCACCTAATCCAATTGGCTTATTTTGGAATTTGTCTTGTCAATACATCTTTCTGTACTTCCAGGGCCATTTTGGGGCCCTAAACCATGTTTTGTTGTCTTTTCATAGTCAAACTATAGACGAAGTTAGATTTTGAGAGAATAAAGTGTATTTCTCGAAAATACATTTCCAACGGGCTATCACGCACCTAAAACAGAGGTCGTATGCAAAAGTTACGACCCCAGGAAGTTGAGGTACCAACTTACCCATCGGGACCCACATAACTTTTGACATTTCATCTCCTAGGGTTAGGTTTTTGAATGTCTAGGGTTTGTTCATTCATTAGTAATGTTACAAAGGCCTCGAGAGCCTCACTTTAATCATCCTGCTCAAACGGATGCGTGTAGAAGCCACATATCTTCTCAAAGATAACTATCACCATTCGAGAAAGTTATTTTCGGTTATGCAGTTTTATAGTTTCAGCCTATTTTATTTATTCAATATAAGTTATTGTTCACTAGAGATTTGTTTTTGTTCTCCATATCTTTGTGTTATTGTATTCAATCTAATATGCATTTCATTCCGCTCATAAATCCATATCAGTGGTATCCGAGTAGTCTTCTCTTCATTTATTTTTCTTTGTGCATGTCCCCGAAAAGATATGGATACAAGAAGTTGGTACTCAAACTAGTCGATCTTTTGCAATATTGGTTGGGTCAATCCCAAAAACAACCCATGGGGGACGAGAAGAAAGATGATGTAGTAGGAGATCCTTTTAAAATGTTTCTCTAGCAAGCCCTTATGTGACAAAGGAACGAAATGATGGACAACTTTGCACAAATCCTTCGACGAATGCCCATAGGAGACACATCTTCATCAAGCGGCCATGCAACCCCCTTCAAGGTAAAAGTAAATTTTTATATTACATTATTTGAAGGACTGATAGATGAAGACACTGTAGAAAAATGGTTGAATCTGATCAAAGGGTATTTTTGGTCCATAATTTTTTTCAACAAGGAAAAGATTACTTTTACACTCCTCATGGTCGTCCCCCATGTTAAGGACTGGTGGGATACTTACTCTGAGAAAAGGGCCATAGAGGAATATGAAATATTTACGGTCTCCCCCACATGGGATTCCTTCAAGGATGTCATTAAAGAATAATACTACCACGTTGGAAGCTACAAGGACTAGTACACAAGATGGATCATGCTACGTCCGGAAAGGGACCAGACAATACTAGATTTCACCAATATTTTCCATACCCTGTGCACAAAATTGGGTATCAAAGACTCTGAATGAAATCTGGTTCTCAAATACTGCGGTTTTCTACATAGATACATTCAAACAAAAATGGATTTTCTAGACATCACATCATTAGGTGCTCCTTATAGATATCTTATCAATATCAAGCATAAATTTAAGTAGAAGAGGTGAGATCTTGGATCTGCAAATTATTCACATCTGAAGCAGGGGAAAGGCCGCTCCAACCCACAAAACAAGGCAAAAAAACAAATATGGCCACTCTTAGGAAAACTAGTCCAATCCACAACACAAGAAGGCTATTGAGAATTCTAAGAAGGACATGAGAAAGTGGTGTGAATACCATAAAATCCCTTGGCACAACACCGAAGAATGTCTCTCCAAGTAGTCACTAGTGGCCGAGCTGAAAGATTTCAAGTCAGAGGCAGATTCTAAATCTAAATCAAATCCATAATGAGGGAAGCAACTTATCAATGTCGAACCCAACACCACTGTCACTACCACCAAATTCCAGCCAAGTGAACTAGAAGAACCAAAGGAAGGGGTCTACCTTTTTCACTCCCACATGTGGGTAAAAGGTGGTCTACTTCATCTAATTGTCGATAGTGGTAGTTAGAAGAACCTAATCTCAGCAGAGATCGTCAAGCAGTTGGACCTGCCGATGACACCACACTCATGGTCCTACACCATTGGCTAGCTTCGCCAAGGAAGAGATCTACACATCATCCAACAATGCCATATTCCCTATGACATCAAGCCCTTGAAAGACGAGGTATTGTGTGATATTTCTCCCCTTGAAGTTTGCGATGTTCTTTTAGGATACTTGTGGAAGTGACATGTTGTGTATGAGTCTAGAACTCACAGTGTTATTATTACATTGGGTAGAAAATTGTATAGGATATCAAAGGTAGTGTCTCCTACCGATATTTCTTTAATCTATGCTAAGAAATGCAATAAGGTCATTTCACAGACTAGGAAGTTCATTTCTTTGTGGTCCATGCTCGTAGTAAGCAAAACATCCCCACGACATATGTGGCCTCTACATAGAGCCTCTCTTTGCAACAGAAGCAATTTGACGGTATTGTGGAAGAGTACATAGACATATTCTCCTCTCCCACCGGGGTATCGATGCACTGCCAAGTCAATAATACAATTGATCTAATTGTTGGTGCATCTCTGCCTAATGGACCAGTCTATCATCACTCATTTATGGAAAATTATGAAATCAAATGTCATATCCAAGAGTTTCTTCAAAAGGGGAACACCAGACCCATATCCTCCCCTTGTGAAAGCCAAATTGTGTTGGTCCAGAAGAAAGACAAGACGTAGCATCTCTAGATTTCTTACAGAGCATTAAAAAAAATCACAGTCAGGAACTGGTACCCAATTCCTTGAATTGATGACCTTCTTTACCAACTCAAGGCGGAAAAGTTCTTCAACAAGATTGACCTAAAGTTTGGTTACCACCAGGTTCCCATCGAACCAACTCATTTATGGAAGACAACTTTCAAATCTAAAAAAGGTCTATTTGAATGGTTGGTAATTCCTTTTGTCTTAACAAATGCACCAACCACTTTCATGAGTTTGATGGTTTATGTATTGAGACCCTTCACCAACTCTTTTGTGGTGGTATATATGGATGACATCCTCATATTCAACAGAACTTGGGAGGAGCACATGCAACATATTAAGCAGGTTTTGAGCACTCTGCGACAACAAAAGATATATTCCAACTTGGAAAAATGATCTGTTGGCATGAATAGGATCCAATACTTGGGATACATTGTTGATGAGCATGGGGTACATGTGGATCCAGCTAAGATCCAAGTCATTTTTTATTGGCCAACCATGACCACACTAACCGAGCTTCAAAGCTTCTTGGGACTTTCCAAGTTCTACCAATAGTTCATCTTGTGATTCTCCCATATTGCATAGGCCCTCAACCAAGTGACCAAGGGTGTTGGTAGGGAAAATTTCGCATGGAGGAAGGCACAACAATGAGCATTTGATGATATCAAGCATCACTTGTGCTTAGCTCTAGTACTCTCCTTACCCAATATGCAACAACCGTTCAATATTGAGACTGATGCCTCTGACTATGTTGTAGGTGCAATTCTCACTCAACATGGGAATCCAGTAGAATGTCATAGTGAGACACTATCAAATACCATCTGAAAATACCCCACCTATGACAAGGAAATGTATTCGATTGTGAAAGCATGTCATTAATGGAATAATTACATTCTGGGAAAGGAGACAATCATCCACACTGATCCCACGCCACTTTCCATGTACCTGCAACAGTTCCATCTCAACATCAAGTATAAGACAGGGAGCACAAATCATGTCGCTAACTTCCTCAGTCAACCTCCCATGGATGCACTCATCAACGTGCTCCATTCCTTTGGGCATGAGGCATCTAAGTGGCCCCAACCTTATCAGTGAGATCCTGACTTTGCCACCACCTATCATCTCTTGGTTACAGGTGTGAATGTCAATGATTTTCACATTCAGGATGGATTGTTATTCCATATGTGAAATCTATGTGTTCCTGCAAGAGAGCATGCAAATATGATTTGGAAGGTTCATTATACTTCAATGACAACACATTTTGGCATGGAGAAAATTATGGTCATTCTACAAAAACATTTTTATTGGGAAAAACTTCGATAGGACGTCACCAAGTATATCAAATCTTAAAATTCTTGTGCCATTGCCAATCCAACCATAAAAAATGTAGTACCTCTCAATGGGGTACTATGAAATAATATTTTATAAGTTAAACATATGCATTGAGTATAAACAAAAATTACCAAAATTTTCTGCTTTCATACATGGAATAACCTACAATGTATTCCAGTACTAAATATTTGAAATTTGAATCCAAATATATGAATCTAAATAAGAGGATGAGATAAATAAGAAGGTAATTTTACTATTAAAATATTTAAATAAAAACATAACAAAATATACAAAGTGAAATACCTCCTCCCTAGTTTGTTCAATATGACCATTTGCCCCCCGGATGGGGTGGTATTGCGGGCCACTTGGCCAAATGTGGGTGAAGGGGGAGGCCAACGGGGCACGAAGCCATGTGCTTGGCTCGTGCCCCATGCAGCCACCATCCCCGGGCCTTAATTCGCATTCAAAGAGGATGGAAGGAGCATTAACTCCATTCCTATCGACCGCTTCTATGCATAGTGCCATGCAGCACTCTTTCGGCAGTGTAGTTTGGTGGTGTGGTTTCGATTTCGGCTCTGCGATTTTCATGTTTTTTCGGGCAGTTCTCTTCCTACATCTTGGCTCTGCAGATCCTCTACAGAAGCCGAGGCTCGTCATGCCTCGCCTCCGCTTGCGTCCACAACGGGGATCTCCATGGCACCCACGGGGCCCTTGCACATCCCCCTCGCTCTCTGGTTCTTCCACTCCAGGACGGGACACCTTGGTTGTTGTTGACACTTCTTGGTTACCAGTGTGGCCTTCTCCCTGGGACAAGCTTTCCTCCTCTCCTCCGGCCTCACGCCACATTCGTCCTCGTCACAATTCAAATACGCCTTCTCCCCCTCTGTCGCGTGAACATTCTGCCATTCTCCATGACTTAGTTTTCGAGCTCCGTGAGGGGCTGAATGATCTCCAGTTCCGGGTCCAACAGATGGAGGGATGCATCTCCATCCTCCTCCAGCTCCTAGCCACCCCCCCCCAGTCGCTCTTGATTCTTCTCGTGACGCTTCCGAGAACTCCAGTGGTGAGGCGAGCAGTCAGCAGCACGCTTCCACCGAAGAAAGTATGCCATCTGCGGGGAAGGCAAGCAATCCAGAGGACATGAGTGCTCTAGAGAAGCAGGCGACTCCCGCAAGAATTGAAGGAGAAGTCGACATGGAAGTTTCGGCAGCGGCAACAGACGCCAGGGACATGGCAGTTCCGGCAGCGGCAACAGACACCAGGGACATGGCAGTTTCGGCAGCGGCAACAGACACCAGGGACAACAGTATCCAAGTGCCCGAAGACAAGAGCCATGGCGTAACGGACATGTAATGGACTGGCGGGACACCTGTCACTGAGGAACCCTGGCCTGGCACCTTGCCCGAGTATGTTCCAGATTATACTATACCTATCCCTTACTTTGGTTCTAGTGGCTCTCATGGTAGTTGAAAGTCTAGTTTTCTACAGTACTGTTAGAATTTTTTTTGCTACTTGCTATATACGGTTGGCTGAACTGGTTTCTCCTCACGGAGCAGTTCAGTAATTACAACCGAATAACTCTGTTAATGTACTCTGGATCCTGGTTTTGAGAAGGACTCTTATATTTAATACAAACTCTTACTTAGAAAAAAAAAATATGACCATTTGCAATGTAGTCCTACTAGTAGTAGGAAGGTCATTCCAATCATTCGTTTTTCTTTCACTTGCCCAAAGGGAAACAATGGAATCCTCATAGCCAACTAGGAGCCTAGCCAACTTCCTAGCTCCAAGAAACCTTTCAGTTTCTTGGCCCTCTGTGCCCATGACTCTAGGAACAACAAAGAACAAATGTTCAAAGAAAACCATGATAAGAAATATATCTTCCAAATATTTCACAACCTCTCATCATGCTCGTCCCTCCCCTTCCCTTCTCCCTATTTATCAATTTTCCATACACCCTTCCCCAAGTCTCCTCAACCACCCTCATTATCATCCATCAACCTTACTTATCTAGATTTTTGGGAAAAGATTAAAATAAAACTAAAATATAAATGGCTTGCATTAAACAACAATAAATAAACTGCAAAGTCTTTCTTCTCATGCTATCTAATAAATGCAATTTGACAATATTCCCCAAAATGTACATGACAACCCACCACCCTCATTTAATTCATCATACCAACCATCAATCAAAGTCAAAGAAGGTATTTAATGCTTCTAGATATTTTGTATACAATATAATTTACATAATCAATAAACATTCAATTAAATAGTTAATAATATACTTAAATAATTAATACATTCATTAATTGTACTAGTGTACATGTGTAGGGTATGTGTGCGTAACTAGCAAACACATATCTCATGCATGTACTAACGATAAAAAACCATTTCCTCTAGTTCCTAGTTCCTATATGATCACACCAAGACATGTAGGACAACAAATCAAGTAATGCATCATTTAATAATCTTAACGAACAAAATTAAACTAATTCATCGATAACTCATTATCACACTTAAAATATCAATAGAAAACCAAAATAGGGTTTTAAACATGGTAGGAACTAAGTGAGTAAACAATAGTGGCATCTCTAATCCCCGATCAATATTCTCAACTAACATCGAAGCATCCTTCCTTCCTAACCTACTTCCATCTTCCATCCTATCCTTTCCTCTGTTGGACTAAGTTGGAGCGTCAACTATATTGACCTAACTCTAGATAGAACCCGTAAGGAGAAGTGTCATCCATCTCAACCAAGCTTCCCAAACAGGCAATTGGCAGTCGCCATCACACATCTAGGGGAGTGTGACTTCACACATCCCTCCCATGACTCCAAGTTTGAGAGGATAAACGATGGGAAATACCTCCACCACTCCTCATAGAACTATGGTCAACACCCTACATCAAACCATACTGTCCAACTACTACTCTTAGAGTCACGTCATCAAACATCCACTCAGGGCAAGTTGTGCATCATGTCAAAACCACAATTACCATAGATCATAGTAATATTTCGAATTATAAATTAAATAGTAACTACAACTTATAGCATATGATATCTTATTGATGTCTATGACATCCAAGTTACCTCAATACTATAGTCATTTGGCTATCACATAGCTCATCAACATGTAGGTTAGTTCACTAATAACTCATATTGATGCAGATACATCACAAATTTATATAAGAATCCATATTTTCATTGATGCTTAATTAAGAAATGTATTCATATTTACATCATGCATTGCATGTATTATACATTCACAACAAAACTTGAATTGGTATACATGTACCAAACTTACCCATTTTAATTTTCATGTTTAAACAATCAAATAACTATCTTTTTCATCAGAATATATCATGTAACATACAAATAGGTCTAGATGTACATATCTCAATGTCTAACAAAGTCTAACTAACTCCAAACAAATGCTAAACTTTGAACTATTAAGTTTAGAAAACAACAATGTTCTAACTACCTAAGGTCAAAATATGGGGCGTTACATACACCCACCCTTCAAGAAACTTTGTCCTGAAGTTATGATCATTCACAATATGAGGAGAATTTATGACACAAATTTTATGTGTCTTTCCTGATACCAAACCTTCTGTTATATTGGTCCCACTGGACTTTGTCTTGATTAAAACATGTGCAAGCTATTAATATATTGATTACAACTATGCCTACTTAACATGAACCTAACTAAGTCTCAACTCTATGTTATTACCACTTAGAAATTAATTAACACAAAGCCACACTTCTCTTATAGATGTATTCATCCTAAGTTTCATATAGGAACCCCATATTTAAAGTATAGTCTACTAGTTCAACCATTGTTTATAACCTTGGTTTATTATTGGTTCTATAGTTAAATGAATCTTATATTCATATCTATATAAATTTCATTAAATAATGCATACAATTCCAATTATGATATCTTGTTAATTATAAACAATTATTATGTTGACTTTGATCTTCACTCTAGCTTGACCATGCATACACCCTCACTCATGAAAATGGAACACAAAAGTTTCATATGTTTAAGAACATTGACTAAGGTACTGCTAAATGATTGTCATGTGATGTCGTCACTTGATGGTTTGTTATTTCCTCCCACTCTACTTCAATTTATTTATTTTCTTATTTATTATTACCTTGTTTACTCTTTTCTTATAATCATTTCCTAGTTGTATTCATATTCTTTAATATATATATATTTGTTTATTACTACATATTTTGTTCACTACCTCTTTTATTTACCTATACCACCCCTTCTTCTCATCTTTCATTGATAATTGTATTGTGATATTTTTATTTGATTGTCATAATTGTTATAACCATCCTAAATTTTATATATCTTCCATATCTCATCCTTTACTCACTACTTTATTATTTTTTATTCTTAGCTTTATAATTTATCTTCTTATATTTTTATTACCATTCTATTATTACCTCTCATTGTTTCATTATGCTTACATAATCATGTCATTTCTTAATTATATCACATATGTTTCACATTTTATTCCTTAGATGACATTATTTTATTTTATTTATTATTTATTTTAAACTCACTCTACATGTTATATATTTTACATTTATTCTTTCTATATCATTGTTAATTCATATATTCTCTCCCAAGTATTTTTCTTTCCTTTTTATTACATACATTCATTACCCTCCTTTCTCTGTGTGTATTATTTTATATATCTTTTACCTAAATTTTTATTTAAGTTATCATTTCTTACTTTTATTTAGTTACCTATATAAATGTGTAAGAGAATCCTTACAATATTTTGAAATTTTGATTCTCACATTGAAACCAAATAAATTTATAACACTTTGATTATATATATATATATATATATATATATATATGGCTTTAAATTTATAATATCTCGATTAAATATAATGTTTATATATATAGGGTTTATCTAAAAAAGTAAATTCTAAATTTGATGTTATTTTTATTTTATTATTATTCAATTTAAGTGATTATTTGACAAATTGATTAAAATTGAAAAATTAATATTTTATAAAACTGATTATAAAATTGAAGAATCAAATCCATGTGTAAATGACAGAATACATTTATATCCGCAAATATAGTGATTTTATTATAACAATAAGTTGAAATTGATCATGGTGATTTTATTATATCAATATAATTTGATTCACATACAACTAATTGATGGTTTTCCCTTTTGAAATAAATAAGTTGATTGTCAAATTATCCTCATTTATCATGGTGAAACAATTCCTCACTAGGCCATGGTGAAACAATTCCTCAATAAGCCAAATATATTTAAAATAGGCAAGATAGATTTATATTTTAAGTCATTTTCTTCAATGATATTAATAAAAAATAAAAATTGAAAGGAAATATTTTATTTACTGATATTAATAAAAAATAAAAATTGGAAAGAAAGATGCACCACATTTGGCATAATGGACACTTTATTCCAACAAATTGAACATAATGGGACTCTTTACTAGATTTCAATACAATGAATTTATAAACTTGATATATGCTTTATGTATTTTTTTTTCATAATATGTTTTATTTACCAAAATCAGCAAACTATATGCTACATAAAATATTTTTTTCTTCTCTATTTTACATAAAGTTTGACATTTCTCAAATGCCCATGCTTAAACCTTCATTGGTCAGTAATATCATATCATGGAAAAATATTTTTTCCAGAATGTTTTCTTTTTCATATTCTTTTCAGATTTGTTGAAAATTTAGGTCCACGAAAGTAATGAAACAAGTGATCTGCAATCAGGGGAAATAAATCCTTGTTTCAATTTGAGCTACTAGGTACAAGCTACAATGATTGAAAAATTTAAAGTATCTCTTATTTTCTTTACACCATGAGTAAAAAAAAAGGAAGATACTTTGTCAATACTTTCCTTTTCTGTGTATTAATGTAGAATATTCATGACTCAATGGATTTGAAATCTATAATGATCTAGGATCTCAAATTAATAATGTTTTGATAGGTGTCTCTATGGATCTAAAAAAATACTTCCTTTAAAAAATTGAGCATGAAGAGAATGAATATCATCTCATCATTGTACAAGTTGCTTAAGCTTTTCAACCCATAGAAATGGAAGGATTCAACTTGTGTGAAAAGCTCATTCTTCGAAAATGGTTGGATAGTTTAGCGTTGGAAAAATTGGGCTATTCAAGCAATCTCGATTCCCACATAGATTCCCACGTCTCTATCCACCATCAATTGCACGTCTCTACCTTTACTTTTGTTAACGTGGTTTCTCACTAACCTTAATGTTCATTACTACAATCAACCATGTCCTTCCACAATTAATGAAGGTCACTCCCTCCTGAAACCCTTTCCCCGAGAATACATTAATGAGCAACTTCCATGATGCATTAAATGTTTCCCATTGTACTGCTAAGTCATGGGAGAATTTCGTTCGTGGGCCAAAGGAATTAATGGTGACTCTTTCCTTACCAGTTTTGAAGGGCGTAATTACATGTATACATATTTTCTCAATGCATCATTTCTTTTAATGTCTTGTCCTGGTTATCTTCTCTAGTAGTAGCATAGGTCGGTTGAGAGAAGTCGTAAATTCTTATCTCATAAGTCTAAATGGTTAAGGTCTTGAAGGAAACTAAAGCACAATAGTAATACAATCCAAGAGGCACACATGTCCACAGAGTTAGCTCCATCCAGTAAAGTAAACACATCACTACAAGAGTATTATGACAAGCCTGTGTAGATTGAGGAAGAAATACCCACAACACAAGGCAATCAACCACACAGTTTGAGATAAGTTCTACAGAGCCTTGTTGGTTGGATTTCTATTTAAATGTCTAGTGTCTTATGTCTCTTAATTGTTTTGTTTTTTTTTTCCAGGTATTTACAGAGTTGGTGGAAGTGCTTCCCTGAACGCCTATAGAGCTGGGACAACCATTTTTATTTGTATTTTCTGAATTCGGAAGCTAAAAACTAGTTTGGTGTTGTTCTGACTTAAGTCTCCTGAAATGAATCAGATGTTTGAGATGGAAAGCAGAGATAAAACTCATGGTCAAAATCATTCAAACTCGGGTTTGGTCAATCAGTTTGCCAAGTTTTGTTGAGTTTATGTTCCCTGATTTTTTTGTGAGCATATGTTCTCTGATTTTTTTTAATTGATTTATTGTACAATGACCCTGATCTTGGATCAAAGTGTTATGTATCAAGAAGGTGACCTAATGTATAGAGCCATATTATCAAGAAAATTATTGAACCTTTAAAAGGATTTTACTATTTTAGTAATTATTGTATATTTTCCAATATATCATAATAAAAATATTCTTAATCAGCCAAAAGAAATTAAAAGGTCCAATCATGTTGTCGATGGACTTGTGATCTGACAGTGAACATAGTTGCATGTCAGGCCACCCACCAGGGTTCAATTCCCTCAGAGATACAAATATGCAGTTGGGCCAGGTGTAAGTCCCCTTCGCAACAAAAAGAGTATCCCTTGTCGTGCCAGCTTAGGAGAACAAAAATGCTTGTACTCAATACTCTACCTCTCTAGGACCATTTCCTCTGCGAAAGACATCCACTTGTGTTTCCCAACCTCTTCCAGTAGTTGTAATGCTTCTCTTGACTTCAAAGGAATCCCTCAAAAAATAAAAAAAATAAAAAGGTATGATCAAAGGCATAATAATAGGGAACAAATAGTCCATAATGACAATCAGTATCAAATGCCAACGTGTATCGTTCTTTGTGTGTGATTAATGTGATTGATTACCACACGTTGATGAAAAATTAAAACCCTAACACAACATGTAATTTGAAACTAATAGGCTACACTAGCATGAGAACAACAAAAGAGGTCCTTTGGATGGACTGCTAGGACAAGAAAAAGGTAGACAAGAGCTACAAATAAAATTTGCAAGCATGTCAAATGAAGATCATATCTGCATACTTGTGATTCAAGGATTGTGACTGATCTTTGACATGAGAAACACCATCCAGACCAATACGACAACTATTGTGCACAGGAATATGAATCACATATGAACACATAACATTTCAAAATCAAATTGTTGAGAACAACAGTCTCAGTCTTTGCAATGATCTATACTAACACTCTACAAAACATGAGAAACCCTTCTACTTGAAGTATTAAATGATGCTCTCAAGCCATCCCTTTTTTTTAAATATAAGATGTTTTCTTTCTTCTTTTATTTTGTAATTCTTTTAAAATTCATCATTTCTACGGGATATGACATGAAATCCTTATCTTGGATATGACTGGCAGGATCTGGATATGGATTCAGATCCGAAATGGGGATCCCTATATATGACTGGAAGGATCTGGATATGGATTCAGATCCGGAATGGGGATCCGTGGATCTTAAAGGCATTATTTGTAGACCCAGTAACTTAGCCCAAAATCTTATATATTAAACTTTCTATAGATTTACCCTAAAGAAGAAATTAAATACATGTACTCACAACCTTCCATGATGAACTTTATGCCAAGGTTACTATGAGAAACATCCTAGGCATCATGTATTGGATCCATTCTAGTTCATTGAGTACAGTTTGTCTAGGAGGTAGGTATAATCATAGATCTTTGATTCCCCTTGGGGAGCTCCCTGAGATCCAGGGATGTTTACAGGATATTCCCTTTGCATTAAGGATGCCCAACTATCTGCTATGGGGTTTGGATGATTTTTATTCTTCTTTGGATTGTTCTTATTTTAATTTCATATTTGAATTTATCTCATGGCCATTGAGAATCACATGTATCCTTCCTCCCTGGAAGATATAATCAATCTTCAAAACCTATGTATCAGTCTCATTTCTATGCAATCACTTCATTATTTGTTTAGAGTAGTTTACACAAACATGGAGGCCCTTTTGTCCCTAGATTTCGAGCCTATGCTCTGATACCAAATGTAGCACCTCTCAATGGGGTACTATGAAATAATATTTTCTAAGTTAAACAGATGCATTGAGTATAAAAAAAAATTAACAAATTTTTTTGCTTTCGTACATGGAATAACCCATAATGTATTCCAGTGCTAAATATTTCAAATTTGAATCCAAATATACAAATCTAAATAAGAGGATGAGATAAATAAGATGGTAATTTTATGATTAAAACATTTAAATAAAAACATAACAGAATATACCAAGTGAAATACCTCCTCCTTTGTTTGTTGAATATGACCATTTGCAATGTAGTCCTACCACTAGTAGAAAGGTGCTTCCAATAATTTGTTTTTCTTTCACTTTCCCAAAGGGAAACAATGGAATCCTCCGAGCCAACTAGGAGCCTAGATGGCTTCCAAGCTCCAAGAAACCTTGCAGTTTCTTGGCCCTCCATGCCCATGACTCCAAGAACATCAAAGAACAAATGTTAAAAGAAAACCATTATAAGAAATATATCTTCCAAAGATTTTACAACCTCTCATCATGTTCTTCCCTCCCCATCTCTTATCCATATTTATCAAGTTTCCATACACCCTTCCCCAAGTCTCCTCAACCACCCTCATTATTATCCATCAACCGTCCTTATCTATATTTTTGGGAAAATATTAAAATATAAATAAAATATAAATGGCTTGCATCAAACAACAATAAATAAAATGCAAAGTCTTTCTTCTCATGCTAGCTAATAAATGAAATTTGACAATTTTCCCCAAAATGTACATGACAACCCACCACCCTCATTTAATTCATCATGTCAACCATCAATCAAAGTCAAAGAAGGTATTTAATGCTTCTAGATATTTCGTATACAATATAATTTACATAATCGATAAACATTCAATTAAATAGTTAATAATCTACTTAAATAATTTATACATTCATTAATTGTACTAGTGTACATGTGTAGGGTATATGTGCATAGCTAGCAGACACATATCTCATGCATGTACTAACGATAAAAAACTATTTCCTTTAGTGCATAGTTCCTATATGATCACACCAAGACATGTAGGACAACAGATGAAATAATGCATCATTTAATAATCTTAACGAACAAAATTACACTAATTCATCAATATAGTTTTAAACATATCACACTTAAAATATCAACAGGAAATCAAAATACAGTTTTAAACATGGTAGGAACCAAGTGAGTAAACAATAGTGGCATCTCTAATCCCCAATCAATATTCTCAATGAACATCAAAGCATCCTTCCTTCCTAACCTACTTCCATCTTCCATCATATCCTTTCCTCTGTTGGACTAAGATGGAGCGTCAACTCTATTGACCTAACTCCAGATAGAAACCGTAAGAAGAAGTGTCATACATCTCGACAAAGATTCCCCAATAGGCAACTGGCAGTCACCATCACACGTCTAGGGGAGCGTGACTTCACACAACCCTTCCACGACTCCAGGTTTTAGAGGATAAATGATGGGAAATACCTCCACCCCTCCTCATAGAACTAGGGTCAACACCCTACATCAAACCATACTATGCAACTATTGTTCTTAGAGTCACGTCATCAAACATCCACTCTGGGCAAGCTATGCATCCTGTCAAAACCACACTTACCATAGATCATAGTAATATTTTGAATCATAAATTAAATAGTAAGTACAACTTATAGCATACAATATCTTCTTGATGTCTACGACATCCATGTTACCTCAATACTATAGTCATTTGGCTATCACATAGCTCATCAACCTGTACGTTAGTTCACCAATAACTCATATTGATGCAGATACATCACAAAATTATATAAGAATCCATATTTTCATTGATGCTCAATTAAGAAATGTATTCATATTTACATCATACATTGCATCTATTATACATTCACAACACAACTTGAATTGGTATACATGTATCGAAGTTACCCATTTTAATTTTCATGTTTAAATAATCAAATAACTATCTTTTTCATAAGCATATATCATGTAACATATAAATAGGTCTAGATGTACATATCTCAATGTCTAACAAAGTCTAACTGACTCCAAACAAATGATAAACTTTGAATTATTAAGTTTAGTAAATAGCAATGTTATAACTACCTAAGGTCAAAATATGGGGCGTTACAAAGAAGCAAGGCTTATGCACCCCTCTTCCTACTCCCGAGAGGCCTTGGGAATCCTTTTCGAGGGATTACATGTCTGGCCTTCCATCCACCAAGCAAGGAAATGATTGTGTATTTTTGGTGGTTGATCATTTTTCGAAGATGGTCATTCTCACATCCTGCAAGAAGAGCATCACAGCGACAAATACTGCCAAGATCTTCTTTGAATGAGTGTGGGCCCATTTTGGGATACCACAGACCATCATCTTCGATTGGGATAGCAGGTTCCTCAACAGATTTTTGTCAAGTCTCTGGTCACTATTGGACACCAAGCTCACTAAATCCACTTCCTTCCACCCTCAAACTGATGGCCACACAGAGGTTCTTAATAAGATGATTATGCACATATTGCACATATATAACTCTAAGAATTTACGTACATGGTATGAGAGTCTTCCCTATGTTCAACATAACTACAATAGGGCTCTCCATAGCTCCACCGACCATAGCCCCTTTCAGGTGGGGTTGGGATTCCAACCCTTAGGTCCCATTGATGTTGCACTACCTATTGCAACCACACAGTAAGATTCTTCCCATGTTTAGTCCGAGGCCGACAAAACCACTAGATTCATTAAGTGGATTTAACACATCCACCAATAGGTCCATGAGATTTTGTAGAAAACCAATGTTAAGTACACGTAACATCATTATCAACACTAGGTATCACACAAGTTTCAGGCGGGAGACAAGGTCTGGTTACATTTGCAAAAAAAACCCTTACAGAGCCCCATCAGAAGCTTCATCCACTTCACTATGGGCCTTACACTATCACCAAGGAAGTGGGTGACAATTATTTTGAGCTCAACACTCCACCATTCCTTAGCTTGCACCCAATGTTCAATGTGGACCTCCTTCAACTATATTTTCCACCATTATTGGACACCCCAGAGATCGAAGAACAATTGACACCAACAGATCTCAACCCTGAGTGAATGGAAAAAGAATCCACTGATCAAATAGTGGACACATAGGTCAAGGGCACTCGCCAACAGAGGATCTAGCTTTATTGGGCTGTTAATCCAGGGCATCTCCTTCACTAAGGCAAGTGGCTCACTAGGAGCCAAATTCAACAGAAATTTCTTCACCTGATGGGGGAACTCAACGCAATTGAGATCATTGCTTCATAAGGGGGAAGCATTGATCCAACTGGATATTGGTGGCCACCCACTTATTCCAAATGGCTCCTCTTGACAATTTTTAGCTCAACATGTTCTTTTGTAATTCTTTGTAATTGTGGGTTCTACACTTTCGGGGATGTATGAATCCCTACACATCTTCTAGGTGGAGATCGGTGGCAACCCACCTAATCCAGATGGCTTCTTTTGGATGTTTTCATATCAGTACATCTTTTTGTACTTCCAGGGTCGTTTTTGGGCCCTCAACAATGTATTTTTTTTTCTTTCCACGATGAAACTGTAAATGAAGTCAGAGTTTGATGACATAATGTGTAGTTCTTGAAGATACCTTTCCAACAGGCTATCACACACCTAAAACGAAGGTCGTATGCAAAATTTACGACCCCAGAAAGTTGAGGTACCAACTTACCCATCAGTGCCCACATAACTTTTGGCGTTTCATCTCCCAAGGTTAGGTTTTTGGATGTCTAGGGTTTTGACATTCATGACTAATGTTAAAAAGGCCTTTGGAGCCTTGTTGTAATCATTCTTCTTAGACGGATGCATGTAGTAGCCCCAACTCTTATCAGAGAGAGCTATCACCATTTGAGCAAGTTGTTTTCGGTTCTGCAGTTTAACTGTTTCATCCTATTTTATTTATTCAATAGAAGTTATTGTTCACTGGATATCTATTGTTGTTCTCTGTATCTTTGTGTTATTATATTCAGTTTGTTATTCATTTCGTTCCTCTCATAAATTTGAATCATCATCATACATCAATAACTTGTAACCTTACCCTACTTCTCATTAGAATGAAGTGAAAACCCTCACATTATACGAAGACTACCATTTCATTAGACTAAATATCTGGATGTGCAAATATACACCCTTATTCCACATTCCAACCCAATAGCCACGTCATACCCTTACGCTCATTTCATAAGAATGAAAGTGTAAATGTACATTTACATTTACATAAAGGTGAAAATTAAGATAAAATCATTAGTTAAAATGAAGTATTGAATGCATTTGAATTTACATAACAACCTATCACCCTCACCCTACACATGTAATGAGACTATACAAGTATAAATTTAAAACCATACAATATATATAAATACTATCTAAAAATAATAAAAATTATCTGGATTTAACATTAAGAATCATATAAATGGCATTTATCTTTCTTTGATATACTTATATCCTCTTTCGAATCAAATTGCAAAATAACCTAGTACAAATTGTTTAACGCCTATTTGAAGGAAAAATAAATCTCTAACGAAAATAAGTATCGCATGGATGAGATAAAGGATTTTTTTTCCGTTTTTCCACTTTTAAAATGTCATGTACAACACCGTCCACGGGCTAGAGAATAACTCAATAATGGACAATGTAAATGCCTATAATCATGATAATGTTGATTATAATGTTTGATCGTTGTCAAGGCAGGATCGGATTATATCCTTCGAGTTTGCAACATGGGATACCGCTCACAACATTCATAACTTATAATATCCGTAAATGTCCCATCAGCGGTTTTTGATACAGTTGGGTTGGAGGGCTTGATTATATCCTTCTAGTTTCCAACATTCCATACCGCTTATAATATTCGTAAATGTCCCATCAGCGGTTTTTTATACAGTTGGATGGCTGGATTATATCCTTCTAGTGTCCAACATTGCATACCGCTTATAACATTCCTAGCTTATAATATTCGTAGATGTCCCATCAGCGGGTTTTGATACAGTTGGATGTCTGGATTATATCCTTCTACTTTCCAACTTTCCATACCGCTTACAACATTCATAATTGTACCCTCCAATTGTGTTGTCAGCCGTTTTTTATACAGTTGATTGGCTGGATCAGGATCTTCTCTTATAATCTTTGCCAGGGTCTTGTTTCGTTTAGGGGGAAGAGATCCTCAGAGATCACAACTGTTTTCGCTGGATGTTACTGTAATCCTCAGATCCTCAGATATTTATCAAGATTCAATTCCGGATCTTGTTCCTGGAAAGCCGGAACTGATTGAATTCTATTCTTGTTGCAGACGATAGCGGACCCAATCGCCGATCGTTCGCAAGGTTTCCTTTACTTTCAAAAATCTCTTAGGGTTTATTTCACCCAAAAAAATGAGCATTCCTTCTTGGTTGGAGTCAGAATTTCTCTCTTGTAACGATGTCTTAAAAGAGTTTGATGTCGAAAGTGTTTTGAGCTCCAATCCATTTCTATCAACACGACCCGTTGTGGATCCCCCGACTTATCATACACATCATGCCACTATATGTAATTTCGTCGATAACTGCAACTCTGGATCCCTAGCCAGCTGTCCTGGTCATTTGAATCCTGTTTTTATGGCCACCAGTCCTCCAAAAGATGGCCAGTCTCGGAAAGGCGCCGTCCCGGCTAACAAAAGGAACCACAAAATGATGGAAAAGCAGCGGCGTAAAGATATGAATGCCCTTATGTCAATTCTCAGATCTGTGCTACCCGATGAAAATCTTCAGGTATGTTTGTCTTTGATCACAAGGGTTTTTCTGCATTAGAGAGATTATCACTACTCACTAGGGTTTTAGTTTAATTGAAGTTCGATCTCGTACTGTGTAGGGAAAACGATCAGTGTCAGACGATGTGCAGGAAGCTGTGAATTACGTTCACCATCTACAGCAAAAAGTCGAAGATCTTAAAAAGGAAAGAGATAGAAAGAAGGCTAACTCTGATCAAGATGCTCTGGCGATTGGAGGATCAGATCGAGAGTTCCCTACAGTGAAAATAAAATCTACGAGTTCAGCCGTTCAGATCTGGACGAACACATTTGAGTATGAGATTGTGTACTCTGATATTCTTATGACATTGGAAGATGGTGGGCTTGAAGTTGTGAGCGCTGCTTCTTCTACCATTAACAATAGAATCTACCATACCATACATACCGAGGTAATATCCTATCATACTCAGTGACAACGCTCTTCTTCCCTGTGTTCTCTATCAGAATATAGGGATGTCTTTATATGAATTTTTTCCAATATTGCAGGTGTCTGATCGTAATAGTTTTGACATCGACATCCTCTACCAGAAACTTTGGCACTTGATAAGGACAAACCACACACAAGATCGGGATTCACAGACAGTTGACGCTCAAGCCTAATGTTTTGTGCTGCATTGGTAATGTTTTTGGAAATGCTTATTGGTAAAGTGAATGACAAATTTGTTGGAAATGAATATTGAGCGATAGTTAATAACAGATTTCTTAGAAATGCATGGAGTAATAGTGGCGTTAGAGCCTCCTTGAATATAATTAACTTGCTAAGTTAACTGATTCTTAACTGAGTTTTGCATGGATATTCTTTTCATTTATAAATTTACATAAAATATAATATTTTTATCTACAGCTGTACAAACACCATCAAATCAATCAAACAATCTGCAACAGAAGCTGTTGCAATAATGCTTACAATAGAATTAGTTTGGATTTGATTTGAATCTGTTGAAGATTTGTAGGAGGTTTTTGAGAGATTCTCTCAACAACTATATCTATGTTTGAAGATAGTTGGATCTGATTCTAACTAAATATACTTGTAATATTGTGTGTAATGTTAATAATACAAATTATTATTGTGTGTATTTCTTATGCAATGGTTGCTCCTCTATTTTTTAATTTGGTTTTAGAGCTCATTTGAGCCTGACTCCCTTATGGGAGGGCTCACGAAATGGAAGAAATTTGAGGATTGATTCTCTGTACATAGGTTAGCATGTGAGTCAGTTTCTGTTGTGAGTGCATTTATGTGTGTAGAGCCTCACTCCCTTATGGGAGGGCTCAAGAAATGGAAGAGATCTGAGGATTGATCTTCTATACATAGGTTAGCGTGTGAGTAGAGAGTTTATGTTGTGAGTGCATTTATGTGTGCAAATGATTGTTGGTGTGAGTATTTATGTGTAAATAAGTTGCATGTAAGAGATCTGCTCCCTGTGTATAAGAAAGAGGAGCCGCCAGACCATAAATCATATCAATTGGGGAACCAATTTGCAACATTTCCTAGTTTAAAACGAGCAGTCATTGAAGTGCATTGAAGTGTTGTTGTTGTAGTCGTTGCATGGAAGGTTGAGCCACAGATTGATTAAGCTACCATCTGAAATTATCACCAACTAGTGGTAGAAGAGGAGCCTCTCATAAACTTCAAGTCATTGGGAAAGAACGAGAAGAATATAAAAGACTATCATCGCATTCTCTGGTGCAAGATTTAAGCAACAAAATCATTCTCTATTAATCTCGTGAGAGTAATTGTGATCTTAAGGGTGTGGACCTATTGAAATTTTTCCGGTCACTAACTGAGCTTGTCCATTGATTGAATTCAGACCACAGGTTATGAAGGAGATATCCAGTGCTTCCTTGAAAGATGTGCAACACCAGGCCCTTAAGTATTGGAACATAGATTGAAGAGTGGTGTGCATATGTAGTGAAAGTATGTTATATTTTGCATATATTTAATTGTGCTTATTGTGAAAGTATGTGTTGTTGGCAACCCCAGATTCAAGAACAATCGTTCTTATGTTTGAAGTCACCTTGTATAAGGAAATTTTGAAGACATTCTGTATCCAGACTGTCTTTCTAGACACTGACGAATAGCCAAAAGAAAAATATATGATAGATGGAGGTATGTTCATAGGATGCTTCATTACTTGACAACTTTTCTCATGGAAACCTCGGTGAGCCGAGTTTATCAATATTGTCTACTGTACAAGTTCATGAATGATGGTCTGAAGCATTTATACTTTAAATGAGTTGACTGGTAAGATCAAAGAAGACGATGAGAAAGAGAACATTCTAGAGGCATCAGAGTGGGTGTAGGCATTGATGAATGTTGGGTATGTGTTATATTTTCTGCCTCGGGAAACATGACCCCTACCTTGGGAAACATGTCATGTATTTAGGTGGTTTTTCAGCACATGGTTTTTGTCGATTGTTTTCTATTTCTGGTTAAGGAATTAGGGTTTTGCACTAATCCAGGTCATTGGGTTAGGGTTTTGGATGCCGCTGACTCCTATATGTATATTGTATTGTAAACAATGTAACACTATGCATGAATATAGAATATGTTGGTTTTCTAGGAGAAAAAACTCTGTGTAATGTTTGTAGTTTCCATTGTATCTTTTATGTTCTTTTTTGAATATCTATTTGCAGTAGATATTGTACAAGGGTAGGATTTACATTTGGTATCAGAGATTTATTGGCTTCATGGGGATGTCTTTGTGGTCAAGGGTTTGTCTCGAGACTATGATAAGCCTTGTTACAGTGGGAGATCTACGGTATTGTTTTTCAGGTGAAAAGAAATGGCAAGCAATTCAAAGATGGAGATTGAGAAGTTTAATGGGAAAATCTTTGAGCTATGGAAGCTCAAGGTGGAAGATCTTTTGGTGGACAGATATCAGTGGATCGTGGTAGATCCAGGTACTGCACTTACAGGAACTTCTCCAGATGATTGGAAAAAGATGGATCGGAAGGCAAATAGCACAATCCGACTATGTTTCTCTGATTCAATATTACTGAATGTGTCAGAGGAAGCTACAACCAAGGACTTATGGGAAAATTTGGGGAAGTAGTATCAGTCTAAGTCCCTAATAAATAAACTATTCATGAGAAAGAAGTTGTATAACTTGAGGATGAGAGATGGAGAYTCAGTGGCAGAGCATTTGAACGCCTTCAATACTGTGGTAAGTCAGTTAGTATCTATTGAGATTAAAATTTCAAATGAAGATAAATGTAGCAGTTTGTTGTGTTCTTTACTAGACTCGTGGGATAGTCTAGTTGTGGCCATAGGTAGTAATACAACTTCTTTGAAGTTTGAAGAAGTGGTCTCATCCTTGTTGTTGGAGGAGATGAGACTGGAGAATATGGAAGGACATAACACATACACATTATTTGCAAGAGGACATTCCCAGGAAAGAAATAGATATAATTTCTCAAGTGGGAGATCTAAGTCTAAGGGTAGATCTAAATCTCCCTGAAAGTTTGTAAGGGCATGTTGGAGGTGTGGAAAAGAAGGGCACTATAAGAAGCAGTGTATATCCAAAGTTGATAAAAAGAAGGGATCTGAAGAATCTTCTTCTACAGAAGAAAATACCTCCAAGGAAGGAGGGGATGTGTACTTGGCCTCTTCAAGCACACATGCAGATCATAAGGTATGGTTGATGGAATTTGGTGCATCCTTTTATATGACCCCCCACAGGGAGTGGTTCTACGAATATGAAAAGTATGATGGAGGTAATGTTTTCTTAGGTAATGATTCGAGAACGAAAAGCATAGGAAGAGGAAGGGTCAAGTTGAGGCTCATATATGGAAGGATTAGAGCACTACTTGGTGTTCTACACATCCCAGGTATGGCTCAAAATTTGATTTATGTAAGAAAAATAGAAGATGCAGGGGTAAAAACAATTTCTGAAAAGGGAACTTCCAGGATGGTTTGAGGAGCAATGGTGTTGATGAAGGGAGTTCAGTTTGGAACTTTATATAAGCTGCTAGGAAGCACTATTAGTGATGGGTGTAATAGATCCATTTTTCTTGATATTGGAGTTAAAGAAGAAAGAACTCCTACAGTCTCTGGAGAAAAGGTTATCTTGTGGCATCAAAGACTAGGGCATATCGGAGAGAAGGCTCTTTGACTACTACATGGTAAAGGTATGGTTGAAGGTATGTCTAACTGCTCTCTGGATTTTGATTTCTCTGAAGATTGTCTATATGGGAAGAATAATTGGGTAAGATTCCCCTCTGGTGCAACAAGGGCAGAAAGAATTTTACAACTAGTTCACAGTGATGTTTTTGGACCTGTGTCGGTCCCATCATTGGGAAAATTTGTGTACTATGTCTCATTTATAGATGAATTCTCAAGGAAAACTTCGATATATTTCCTTTGGAAGAAATCTGAAGTCTTTGACAGGTTTAAAGAGTTTAAGGATCTTGTTGAGAATCAAACAGAGACAAGAATTAAGGTGTTGAGGGAAGATAATGGCGGAGAGTTCTGCGGGAATGAATTTGAATAATTCTGTAAGAAGTGTGGTATAGCAAGGAAGAATACTACTCCATATACACCTCAGTAGAATGGAGTTGTAGAAATGATGAATAGGACACTGATGGAAAAAGCAAGGTGCATGCTCAATGGTGTTGGGTTAGGGATAAAATTATGGGCAGAGACAGTGGGTACTGCATGTTATCTTGTCAATAGATCACCCTCATCAACATTGGGTGACAAGACTCCACAAGAGGTATGGACTGGTAAGGAACCTTCTCTCACACATCTTAAGGTATTTGGCTGCAATGCATATGTTCATGTTCCAAAGGAAAACAGGAGTAAGTTGGATAAGAAAGTTGAAAAATGTATCTTTATTGGATATACAGATGGTCTCAAAGTTTATAAGCTTTGGAACCCAGAAACTAAGAAGGCAGTGTATAGCCGAGATGTGGTATTTAGAGAAATGAAGGATGTTGTTAAACAGGAAGTTCTACCAAGTAAGGAAGAAACGGAGTAGATAGAGTTTGATTTAAAGGATGATGAATCAGACACTACAGAAGAACATGAATCCGAATAAGAAGATCCTCATACTCCAGTATTGAGGAGATCAGATCAAGAAAGAAGGCTACTGGAAAGGTATAGTCCATCTGATTTTCATTCAAATTTTTATTTGTCTATTATTGATGATGGTCCTAGAACTGTCAAGGAGGTAGTGGATTCAGAGGATGGAAATATCTTGAAAAGGGCCATGGAAGAAGAAATGGCATCTTTGGATAAGAATGAGGCTTGAGATCTAGTGGAGTTGCCAACTGGAAGAAATCCCATTGACAACAAATGGGTATTTAAAAAGAAGCTTAATGCAGAAGGAAAAGTGGAGAAATATAAATCTCGGTTAGTAGAAAACGGTTATTCCCAGGTTGAGGGAATTGATTTTGGTGAGATTTTTTCTCATGTTGCCAAGTTAACCTCTATAATATTTCTGTTATTTGTTGCTACTGCATTTTATTTTGAATTAGAATAGATGGATGTGAATACAACATTCCTACATGGGGATCTGGAAGAAAAAATATTTATGAAGAAACCAAAAGGTTATGTTGTGAAAGCAAACAAGGAGCTAGTATGCAAGCTGAAAAAGTCCCTGTATGGTTTAAAACAATCACCAAGGATGTGGTATCAAAAATTTGATACTTATATGTTGGGACTTGGCTTCACAAGAAGCAAAGAGGATCATTGTGTGTATTATAAATTAATTAGTGATCATTTGATTTATTTGTTCTTGTATGTGGATGAGATGTTGCTGATAGGAAACAACAAGGAGATTATCCAGGATGTGAAAACTTAGTTTTTCTCTAAATTTGACATGAGGGATCTTGGTGCTTCAAATTTCATTTTGGGCATGGAAATTAAAAGAGATCGAAAAAAGAGGAAACTCTAGTTAAATTAGAGAAAATATGTTGTGACAATCTTACAGAGGTTTAATATGAAATAATGTAAACTGATCAAGGTTCCTATTCCTGTTGGTGTAAAGTTATATGTGGATCAATGTCCCAAGACACATGAAGAAGAGGAGGACATGTCTCATGTTCCATATGTGAGTGAAGTTAGTAGTTTGATGTATGCAATGGTCTGTACTAGACATGACATTGCACATGCAGTGGGAGTTTTGAGTAGGTATATCTCAAAACCAGCGAAGGAGCATTAGACATTAGTAAAAAGGGTTTTCAGGTATGTTTGTGGCACTGCTAGCTATGGATTGTTCTATGAAGGAGGAATAGGATTGGACAGAGTGGTCGATATACATGTATTTGTGGATGTAGACTGGGATGGAGATTTGGATCGTAGGAGATCTACAAGCAGGTATGTGTTTAACCTATTTGGAGGAGAAATCAGTTGGATGAGCAAAAGACAGGCTGTAGTGGCACTTTCAACTACAGAATCTGAATACATGGCAGCTACTCATGCAAGTAAGGAAGAAGTATGCTTACAAACATTGTGTTCAAGTATTCAGTTGGTACAACAAGCTATAAGGATAGAGTGTGACAGACAAAGTGCATTTTTTCTAGCGAAGAACCCTTCTTATCATTCAAAGACAAAGCACATTGATGTTCAATATCACTTTGTGAGAGACATGATTGAAGAAAATAAAGTATCACTGATGAAGGTGGACACTTTGAAGAATCTTGCAGACTCATTAACAAAATTTGTGAGCACTGAGAAGTTCTCTTGGTGCAGAGGATCCATAGGCATTGTTGCCTTAGATTTTTGACTAGGTAACCTTGTAACCCCCTGTATGCAAAGAAAACAACAAGTGGTAGAATGTTGGGTATGTGTTATATTATTTTCATGAGTAGTAGTGTCATGTATTTTTTCTGCCTTGGGAAACGTGACACCTACCTCAGGAAACATGTCATGTATTTAGGTGGTTTTTTGGCACATGGTTTTTGCCGATGGTTTTCTATTTCCGGTTAAGGAATTAGGGTTTTGGACTAATTCAGGTCATTGGGTTAGGGTTTTGGATGTCCTTGGCTCCTATATGTATATTGTATTGTAAACAATGTAACACTATGAATGAATATAGAAAATGTTGGTTTTCCCGGTTTGGGTTTCTAGAGGGAAAATCTATGTGTAATGTTTGTAGTTGCCATTGTGTCTTTTCTATTCTTTTCTGAATATCTGTTTGCAGTAGATATTGTACAAGGTTAGGATTTACAATGAAGACCATGCCAAACAAAGTTAAAATGTTGTAACTTCTTTTTCTTTGTAATTGTGATTTTTATTATTGTAATGTAAACATTATGGGAGGGTGTTGGAATAATGATTACAATAGAATTGGTTTGGACTTGGTTTGAGTATGTTGAAGATTTGTAGGAGGTTGTTGAGAGATTCTCTCAACAACTATCTCTATGTTTGGAGATAGTTGGATCTGATTCCAACTATATATACTTGTAATATTGTGTGTAATGTTAGTAATACAAATTATTATTGTGTGTATTTCTTATGCAATGGTTGCTCCTATATTTTCTAATTGAATCTTTTATAATAAGCTTAACATATGTAAGTTTTAAGGCATATTTAAGAACCTCAGAAGACATGATAAGCTTTAGGATTGTGGGAAAATAAGGTAGGGTATGTAACAAGCTTAAGAGGCTTCATGTGAGCTATCACATTTTTAAGAATCTAGGCACAAGTAATAAGATACATATCTGGGCATTTTGAGGAAATAAGTTGTTGGAGTTTCAAACATTTGAAAAAAAAAATACTTTTAAATTATATACCTATCAGGTTAATATTTACTAACAAGTAACATAAGAATTGAATTTGATAGCTAAAATATATGTTTTTAACCATTAGGCATATGCTTGGGTACTTGGGAGGAATGATTTTTATCCTCCCCAACTGGGTTCAATTCCCAAAAGTGTCATATTGAGCTTAAGAGGTAGATTCCAAGGTCACCATAGCATTGCTAATCTAATTCGGGTATTCTAAGAGAAAGTGCCTAGTTTCACTATGGAGCTCATGAGTCTAAAGAAAGAGAATTTTTATCTTCTAGATTAGGGATGATTACCTCCTTATAATATACTACTTTTGGTTTTCCCTTTAACTCTTTGTTTCACCACATTTTCTCCTTAACTTTGTTAGAATTAATGCTTAGAGATTGGTTTGGATTTGTTAGATCTAGTTAGTTGTGAGATATATTCACCTACTATTAGATCCCATTTATGTGTGTGGTTGAGATATTTCCTCATGAGTTTGGTACATTGTTGAGGAAAACTTCTTGTATAAATATGTGCTTGATTAGTTAATAAAATACAGAATTATTTTTTGGATGATAGATTGCTAATTTGGATTTGTTAGATCTAGTAAGACTTAGAAATAATGGAGATTAGTTGCGGTGTTTATTTAGGATTTAGTTGAGGTTGGTTCCAACCATATAAACATAATATCATACTTATACTCTACTCATTGATTTAATAAAATGTGCAACGTTGTTTTTCTTTGATGGCCTCCAGGTGCTGCCTCGCCTAAGAGAAGCCAGTTCCATTTCATTCTTTCAATTTCAAGTCAGTATCAGAGTGAGTTGAGTCCTGAAGGCCAAGAGGAAGATCGTTTCTTCTTCTCAGAAAAAATGTGGAGGAGATATCACTGTTGGGATCATGGGGATGAAATAAAATCGCTGCGTTGCTGGTAGCATTGAAATTTGAATGATTATGAAAAAAAAATGGAAGAAAATGAAGATATTACTGAAGAAAATATTGAGTCAATTTTTATGGTGTGGAGGCGAGAAGAAATCAATTATTATTATGAACTGATGTTTCATTAGTCCATTAAGCAAGACGATGATGATTGTATCCAGAAAGGGGAGCAACCCACTTATGAGAAGTTGGAAGAATTTGCAAGCATTAAATACAAACACTTCCAAGAACCCGCATAAGTGTTGAGTACAAAGAACAATAGTCAGCCGCCAAGTTCCAGAATGAATAAGAACAAATCCAAGAGGACATTGAAGCATAACATAGTCAAGATGAAACATATTTGGAGCATCAAGCCAAGGAAGAAGATTCATCTCCATCACCATCTGAAAACAAGAAAGGTCAAAATGAAATTGTTAGAGTCAAGTTGTAATCCTAGATGAGACTCAGACCAACAGGCATGTTACTTATGCTAAGAATTTGTATTGTAGACAATCCATTTCTCCATTAAAGGGGAGACTTACAAATAATGGATATTAGTTGTGGTGTTTATTTAGGATTTACTTGAGGTTGGTTCGAACCGTCTAAACCAAATATCATCCTATATATTGTACTCCTCATTGATTTAATAAAATGTGCAGCGCTGCTTTGCTTTGATGGCCTCCATGTGATTCCTCGCTCGAGAGTAGCCGGTTCAATTTCATTCTTCCTATTTCAAGTGTAAGTTGTGAGAGATATTCACCAACTATCATATCCTATTTATGTGTATGTGGTTGAGATATTTCCTCATGATTTTGTTATGTTGTTGAGGAAAACTTCTTGTACTTAAATATGTGCTTGATTAATTAATAAAATATAGAATTATTTTGTGCATGATAGATTGCTAGTTTAGTATCATACCTGGTTGCTTTGGGCTAAATCCCTCACATGAGCGTACAACAATATTATAAAAATGTTGGAGAGTTGGCCAGTTTAATTGTGCGTGAAAGTAGATTATTATTTTTTTGTGAGTGATTGTTGGAATGTTTTTTTTGCATGTACAAAGATCTGTGTTTCCATATTTTCTTGTTGTTAGAACTGCACCTTTGGTCGGATATTGGAGGAATTTGAATCCGAGTTGAATGATTCTGAATGTTTTAGAGAAGATGCCATGGGCAATCACTCTCCATAATCTCAAACTGGATGCTAACATTATTTTTTGTCACGATTCCATAAATGTAGAAGGAGAGGTTGGTTTGAGAAGCAATGGGACCTCTCCTTCTAAATACCTCCCTATGTGCTTTCTTTCACAACAATTTATGTTGGGTATGGTCATTTATTTTTTAAATGTAGATGGATAGGTTTGTTCAAGAAGCAAGGGGAGAGTACAGAGAGGAAATTGTTTCTAGTTCACTAATGCTATATATAAAATTCTTATTTGTTGGAAAATAGGGGTGGAGCACATGTCCACTTGGAAACAGACATGTTGGAAAATATGCCCATTACCAATGCCATGTTCATGAAGGTGAAAATTCTTTGTAAGAGAAAGTAGGGGATGCATTTTCAGTGGTAAACAACATCTTGTAATTATGCTACTTGTGGCTCTTGGATCATGTGTTGACCCAAGAACAATGACTACCGGGTATAATTGTGATCCAATGTGATTGTATGCTTGTATGGAATAGGTCACTTTGTAAGATTGATTTCTGGGTACATTTAGTACCTATACTACTTTCCTAGAAAAGTAGCGAATACAATGGTAGACCATGTACTTCGACAAATGGAAGTAATATAGAATATACTACTTTCCTAGATAACTGGTGAATACAATGACATACCACGTATTTCAATAGATGGAAGTATGTCAATAGAATGACTATTAGTCCAGTCATTACAAATACATCATCAATGGTATGAAGCAATTTTATATTCAATGGATGAAGTGGTAGCTCTAATGAATGGGAGAGAAAGAGCATAGTCTACGAGAGTTCATAAGTGGATAGAGGCACTAATGAAGACTAGACCAAAGAAAAATATTTTTTGTAAAATGTGTTTATTTGATTTGATTATTGTTCTTAGTGATGTGAGAATTAAGGGAGGGTGCTAGAATTAATTCTTACAGATTGGTTTGGATTTGTTAGATCTAGTCATTTGTGAGATATTTTCACCAACTATTAGATCTTATTTATGCGTGTGTTGTTGAGAGATTTCCTCATGAGTTTGTTATGTTGTTGAGGAAAAAATCTTGTATAAATATGTGCTTGATTAATTAATTAAATATAGAATTATTTTGTGCATGAGAAATTGTTAACTAACATTTTATGTAATAATATTTTTAATATTATCTTTATTCTACAATATAATCTCTTCCTTTACTTTTCAATGGTTTAGTGAGTCCTTGTCTTCACAAGCTTGTTTTGGTGATTTTGAAGCAATTTTAGGAAGCCTCTTGTCTTACATGTTTTTTAACTTGTTCTTATACATAAGGTATGTAGTCATAGTTGTGTTCTCAATGGGGCAAAGAATTGGAGAAAATGATAAGGTGTAGTTCCTTTAATTTTGATGTTATAGGTTATAAAATTCTTTTGGGTTTATTCTGTCTTTCTCTATGACTTTATAGAGATTCAACATCCTCAAATTTCACATTCATATAAAATAACATGATTAACCAAAAACTCAAACAAGAGCTTTTTCTTATCCCATACCCAAAAATTGTTTTCAAACTAATAATACAATTTTCACCCTCCACTTATCATTTTTCAATTCTATTGAACTTATAATGAATATCTATAAGACACTTCCTCCAATTTTGAAATGAAATATTTTACTTGATTAAGAAAAAGTTAGTTTTCAATATATAAATTATTATTATTTATGTCATATTGTATTAAAATTGTGAAAAAACTAATATTAATTTTATTTAATTAACAATTTCCATCATATATTAAACAATTTATTCATTTAATTAGAAATAATCTTTTAAATGATTATATTGACGAGTACCTTCGAATCTAGAGTGCCTTATACATATTTGTTATGTCCCAGACATGGTTTTCCAAGGGGAATATGTACAATTTTTTATTTAATGAAAACACCCAAATATCTAAGCATAATCTACTCACTTTAATTCCATTTCATTGTCATCAAATAAATATTATTCACGAGCCAACACATAATTGTATGCCGCATACAATGAGCTCCTTTCCTCACAAAAGTCATACATAGGATTAAAAGAGAGTGCTGACTTGACATCCAAGATCCATTCATACTAATTTCAACCAAATCCGAATTGTCATCAATTAACCATATTTCCAACCATGTTCTCCAAAATCCATTCATACTTTTTTCAGTCCCATCCAAATTATCATCAATTAATTATGTTTTCAACTCTGTTCATTTTGTAAGCATGTTTCATGAGATATCGGAAAATATTTAACTTACATTGATTGGCTATGTTGCCGAAATCTTAAAGGAAGAGAGTTACCCAAACTCTTAACCAAGATGCCAACATGCATAGTAAAATATAAGTATGGATAGTTAATAGATTAACTCATTAATGATAAGTTTTCTAAGTTAAATGAAGATATCGGATTTATTACAACACCCCTTCTAATCAAAACTAGAAGATTCCCAAAAGACATATAAGAGAAAAAACATTATTATTATACCAACAATATAATTGTAGAATACATTCATCTAGTAACAATAATATGTACAAGCATTATAACAAAAAAATTGTTATTCATTTAGGAAGAAAATGTCAAGAGCATTATCATTACAAGTACAAGGAGAACACTTTCTTGCATAGGATTTTAGTGTAATAAAATTTGATTTTTTTTTTTAAAAGAAATCTCCACCACAACCTTCTTGATTGGACGTAGAGGTTTTAGCAGATGTTCCATATAACTTAAAATTTTTATATGGGCAGAGGTTGTGGTGGAGGTTTTTATTTTGGTCTATTCCTTGTCAAAATGAATTGGTGGGGTATTGAAATTCACATACTAGTGCGCTACTATAATAAAACATATCGATACAGTCATATAAGAAAGATTTTCTAGAACTTAATATAAACAAAGCACGCCCCAATGCATTTATAACTAATGCATACCGGTTCCCCCTTTTTTGTCATATACAGAGCACTGATGTTCTTATAATTACTACGCATTAGTTTTACATGCTACTTTTATGATGTACCAGTGTGATTTAGTATTTGTGTGTCCCGTGGCGATAAGGTTATAGACAAAACTGGTGCGTATTAAGATTAGTACGCTCTGGTGTCATTAAGTTATAGTTATCCCCGATGGGATAATGTTATTTTGAGACCTGGTTTTTTTAATATAGAATGTGCCCTGGTACTTCTATAACTAGTATGTACCGATACGTCAACATCATTATTTATCGTGTGCCCATTTTTTGATTCCCCTGCTTGACGATGGAAATGACTCCCTTGACTCGTCAGTGAAGAAAAACAAGTCAAAATAGGTTATTTAATGCCACTTAGTTAGGCTATGTTATGTATTTAAAATGATGTTAAGGAAATAAATCAACTTTAGATTAATTAAAAAATATTATTAAAAGTGACTTTTATCTTAAAATGAAAGAAAAAGGGGGAGAAGGATTATATTTGATTTAGTAAAAAAGGGGGAAGTTCTAGAAGTTATATTTGATTTAGCCAAATAAGGGAAAGTTCTAAAAGGAAGGGAAGAAGGATAAAAAGAGGGGTGACACTTCACCTTGGATCATGTATTCAAATTAATCACTTTGAAATGCTATTGTGAGCCAAGGTTTTCGTTAAGGTTTTGGCAAAATACCTCCACTTTGGGTTTTGTTTCGGTGTTGCAATATCCTCCTTAGCTAGGCAAGGAGGAGTATCCATATGGGGTGTTCATTAGAGCTTCAATCATTGGTTTGTTTCAGTTTCGAGGGATATCGTCTTGAGCATGAGATTTTTGGAATTTTTTTGAGGAGTCCATATTTAGATTTTGGAGGGACCAAGAGGATTTTTGGGAAACCATGACATGGGTCATCCCCACGGGTTGAGTGTAGGGGGTCTCGTGAGGCCCCTCTTGTTTTCCAGCTTTGTCCTACAAGGGCCTCGGTAATATTAAGTTGCAGAGATGTTTAGGTATGTATGACCAAATTGTTGTAGTAGGTTTTTGAGGAGTAGTTAAAGATTGCACTAGTAAGGGTTAGACAGTCCAAAGGAGGACACATCATCTCTTGATTAGACTATGGCATTATTTCAAGTTTTGGCTTGAGTTTGTAGTCTTTATTGTTGAAGTTGTTGTAGCAACCATTAGAGATCTATTACTGTTGTGTACTATATTTCATTCATAATAACATGCCAATGTTGTCTCTTCTATTTTATGTGTATTTGCAATATGTTTGATGAAATGGTTACTAGTATAACATATGCAAATTGTTTGTAGAAAGTTATCAATTAGCTTGTAGAATATGAAAACATATGAATGAAAAGTATTTGAAAGAATCCCACAAAGATTATAGTACCATTGGACATTAGATATAATATCTTAGCCTATTATCCCACAAGAATATTGAATTTCTACATCAACAACCTAGGGTTTCCACTCCTACCTATACTGAAAAAATGCATGCAGGCATTTTAAATTATCAAATTTTCATCCTAAACATTTATTCTAAAAACTTATTTTGAGACATGACCAAATATGACTTACAGTCACATTCATTGCATACGCGCAATCATTTAGGAAGATTGATCCAATGCTCTGTGTGATCATTTGGGTCCTATCTATGTTTTTTTCTTTTCATTCATATGGAAGGTCTTTGATGACATGTAAATGAACATTTACACATTTTTTTCTAGAATTTTTCACTATCTCTTATAAACTTTATAAGAGTAATATGCAAACTCTTAACATGGTTAGTAAGGAGAACAAACACTTAAATTTTTTCTACATAATTTGGTATAAGTGACATTATGCTCAAGTGTTGTATTTTCTATATATATATATATATATATATATATATATATATATATATATATATATATATATATATATATAACTCTACAATATTCCTTAACTATTAAAATTAATAGTTAAGGAATATATCAATATAGTTAAGGAATAGTTAAAATTAATATATTTTGAAAATTAATGCATTTATATATCAAAGTAAATCAATTTAATTAGATATCATTTTTATTAGTTTAAATAAAATTTTAATTAAAATTAATTTAGTTTAATTAAAAATAACTAAATATATTAGGTTTTGTTATTTAAATTTTGTAAAAAATTAAAAGATATATAAAAATAAAATAAAATTAATATATATATATATTTAATTATAAATATGTGAATTTTTCCTAAAAAAAATAATAATGTCACAACTTAATAAAACATAAACTAAAATAAATTTACACTCTTTTTCTTAAATTATATATAACCCAAACTAAAATAATTTTATACTTTTCTTCCTCTATTACATATGATATTTTTCTTTTTCAATTTATGAGAGTCAAGTGGGGGAGCCTTTATGTGTGGGGAGGGAGGTGACGGTAAAATGATTTTAACACGTTCACTCAAATGGTAATTGGATTTGAAGATGTGGAAACCCAAATTCTCAACCTAACTTCCACCTTTTGGCATGCTTAAACCTTCATCTTGAAATCTTGTCTTTATGAGAGTGATAATAAGGTTAGTTGTGTTCTTTTTAATTTTCATTTATACAAATTCACTTTATGTAGAATATTTACACACTTTCATGAGGGTGGAAATATGCTACCTCCAACCTCATGTGCCACCCCATTTCCATGGAAATGGTTGGAAGTGGGAGTGGAGATGGGGGTGTTCAAATGAAATTACACAATTTCATTACTCAACTCCACCTCCACTATCACTAGTGTGATTGGGTGTGGATATCGACGAGGTGTGGAGATTTTCATTTGCATTCATGTACATCCCCACACTAAGCACCACAACACCATAATGAGGATGAGAGTAAAGGTGGGGATGGAGTTAAACAAATGAAAATGTCCACCCCCACACCTTGCTCACAACCCCAACATCTTGAGGGTGGGGATGGACAAATCCATATCCATGCTATGGGTGAAAGTGTGCAAGTGCAAATGCACATGCTCACACTTTATCCATACTACCAACTCATCATAAATCTCTAATTTGTAGGGTTACCCTAATTCTCATTAGAATGAGAGTAAAAACCCTCACATTATATGAAGACTATCATCTCAGACTAAATGTGTAGATGTACAAATACACACTCTTATTCCACATTCCAATCCACTAACCACATCCTACCCTTACCCTCATCCTCATCTTTATAAGAATGAAAGTGTAAATGTACATTTACATTTATATATTTATATAAAGGTGAAAATTAAGATGAAATCAATGATAAAGATGAAATAGTGAATGCATTTGAATTTGCATAACCTCACCTATCACCCTCACCTTACACATGTAATGAAACTATAATTATACAATATATATATAAATACTATACAAATAATAAAAATTATCTCAATTTAACATTAAGAGTCATATAATTGACATTTATCTTTATTTGATATACTTATATCCTCTTTAAAATCAAATTACAAATTAACCTAGTACAAATTGTTTAGCGCCCATGGGAATACTATTTAAAAGAAAAATAAATCTCTACTGAAAATAAGTATCGCATCGATGAGATAAGGAGTTTTTTCCGTTTTTCCATTTTAAAAATGTAATGTACAATCCGCACCGTCCACGGGCTAGAGAATAATTCAATAATCGACAATGTAAATGTCTATAATCATGATAATGTTTGACCGAGGGATCGTTGTGAAGAAGATCGACTTATCTTTATGCCTATAATCATGTATTTTTATAAAGAAGATCGTTGTAAATGCCTATAATCATGTGTTTTTATAAAGAAGATCGGCTTATCTTTATGCCCGCAAATTATTAAGCAAATTAGTTTCGTCGAGAGTGCTCGATTCCGACCGAGGGATCGCGCTTTTGATTGAATTGTTTGTCCAACATTAATTTCTCTACATAGCTTATAATATTCGTAAATGTCCTATCAGCGGTTTTTGATACAGTTGGATGGCTGGATTATATCCTTCTACTTTCGAACATTCCACACCTCTTATAACATTCATAGCTTATAATATTCGTAGAAGTCCCATCAGCGGTTTTTGATACAGTTGGATGGCTGGATTATATCCTTCTACTTTCCAACTTTCCATACCGCTTACAACATTCATAATTGTACCCTCCAATTGTGTTGTCAGCCGTTTTTTATACAGTTGATTGGCTGGATCAGAATCTTCTCTTATGACCTTTGACAGGGTTTTGTTTCGTTCAGGGGAAGAGATCCTAAGAGATCCCAACTTTTTTCTCTGGATGTTAATGTAATCCTTCGATATTTATCAGGATTCAATTCCAGATATTGTTCCTGGAAAGCCGGAACTGATCGAATAATGTTCTTGTTGCACACGATCGCGGACCCAATCGCCGATCGTTGGCACGGTTTCCTTTACTTTCAAAAGTCTCTTGGGGTTTATTTCACCTAAAAAATTAGCATTCCTTCTTGGTCGGAGTCAGAATTTCTCTCTTGTAACGATGTCATAAAAGAGTTTGATATCGAAAGTGTTTTCAGCTCCAATCCATTTCTATCAACACGACCTGTTGCGGATTCCCCCGACTTATCATACCCATCATGCCACTATATGTAATTTCGTCGATAACTGCAACTCTGGATCCCTAGCCAGCTGTCCTGGTCATTTGAATCCTGTTTTAATGACCACCAGTCCTCCAAAGGATGGCCAGTCTCGGAATATATTACCAGGCGCCGTCCCGGCTGACAAGAGGAACCACAAAATGATTGAAAGGCACCGGCGTAAAGACATGAATGCCCTTATGTCAATTCTCAGGTCTGTGCTACCAGCTGAAAATCTTCATGTATGTTTGTCTTTGATCACAAGGGTTTTGCTGCATTAGAGAGATCATCACTACTCACTAGGGTTTTAGTTTACAGTTCGATCTCGTACTGTGTAGGGAAAACGAGCAGTGTCAGAATAAGTGCAGGAAGCTGTGAATTACGTTCACTATCTACAGCAAAAAGTCGAAAATCTTCAAAAACAAAGAGATAAAATGAAGGCTAACTCTGATCAAGATGCAAAAGTTTCATTCCAGCGCGCGCGATTGTCCTGTAAGAGAAATTTTGCGTTAAAGCTCCGGCGATTGGAGGATCAGATTGGGAGTTCCCTACAGTCAAAATAAAATCTATGGGTTCAGCCGCTCAGGTCTGGACGAACACATTTGAGTATCAGATTGTGTTGTCTGATCTTCTTATGGCATTGGAGGATGGTGGGCTTGAAGTTGTGCGCCCTGCTTCTTCTACCATTAACAATAGAATCTACCATACCATTGTTGGAATATATAATTCCTACTTATCTAATGTTCTTGTTAATGTATTGAGAGGTAGAGCTCATCTCTAAGTGAGTTGTGTTATCCTATTATTAAGAGGTTGTTAGAGAGTTGGATTGATGAGATCCTAGTTTGGTGTGTGGTTGAGATATTCTCTCAACCTCTCTAATTATCTTTAGAATAAGTTAGATCTGATAACAACCTGTACACTCTATATAATAGAGTCCATTGTATTGATTTCATAAGCAATAGAATATCTGTTTATATCGCTCTATTCTCCCATTTTAACATGGTATCAGAGCATCAGGGTTGGGCATGACTCCCTCACGGGAGTGCCCAGGCAAATGCGGAGAGTAGAGGAATTTGCAGCTGAAGTAAGGAGAATTCGTTAAGCATCGATCACTACAAGGATCGATGAGAGTATATTGATTGTTTAGTGGATTGCAATAGTATATTTGTTTTTCTAGAGATCTGTTGATGAGCAACGTTGTCATGTGATAAGAAGTGATTATTGCCGCCGGATCCTGTGCGTGGAGGAGCCGTAGAAGAGCGAGCAAATATTTTCAGCAGAGGCAGATGAGGAGCACGGGAAATGAGTTTGAGTTGAATTGGGTGTCTGTATAACGATCGCAAGCTTGTGGACAATTCACAGGGTATTCAGGCGTTGATTCAGATTTCCTCGTCTGTGTGTGGTTTTAACGATGGAAGCGGCCTATAACGAAGATTCGATAGCGGGATCTCCTGCTATACAGTGGAAGAATGATGTGTCGCGCAAGTTTCAATTGCACGAAAGGCGGGAGCAGCACCATAAATTTTGAGATATTATCGAACATAACATTCTGTTTAGAGAGCAACACAGTAGCCCCGGGTGACGGAACTTTCCCAATTTACCATCGAGGGCTTTGCATGAGGCAAGGACCATGTTCAAACCTTTTGAGTTCATGACCCATTCTGTAATGTGAGTTTAGCCTGTTTTCCGCAGGAGAAAGGCCGCAATTTGAGGTTTATGCAAGAGTTGAAAGCTGGCCGGAACACCCAGTTCAGAGGAAGCGGCCATACATAGCGCACAATGGCATCCATCAGAGAAAAAGAACCACCTATGTTAATTCTGGAGCTTGGAAGCTGTGATAAGTCATTTCGCAGATCCCGAGACCGGAGGCCCCTCTTTTCCCACAAAAGGCAACGACGAATTCAAACCCTTCATTAGACGTCTGCTCGAGTTCAAGTTCTGGTATGCCTTGACAAAGGCTGTCTATATTGCTTTTGTGATGACATTTTTCTCGATATTTGATGTGCCAATATTCTGGCCAATTCTTCTCCTTTACTGGATAGTGCTCTTTGTACTGACAATGAAGAGACAAAAAGAAGACCGGTGCAGAAGTATGCGCTAACCCACCCGAAATTTGGGCAGCGAAAGACGAACATGCAAAAGGAGAGTTTCAATCCAAGCAGAGAAAATGGCTATGTTGAGCCTGAGAGGTAGTGTTGCTGGATGAGTCAGGCTAAAGGACTCATTTTTTGAGTTTTGGAGAGGAGTTGCAATTGTTCATTTTTTGAGTTTTGGAGAGGAGCTGCAATTGTTGAGTAAAGGAGCTAAAGCGAGAGGCTGCTATTGTTGTTGTTCGCGCCATTACATGGAGGTGTTATAACGAAATGAAGTGAGGTGTAGGTGCTCATTCCATCGGACTCACACATCCTCCAAATTAAGTCACAAAAGTGAGAAAGTGAGATTGAGTTGTGTTTATATTTTTTGGTTTGAAGGTGTGCATAGTTATGTTATTTGTGAGACATGCAATTGAAAGAAAGACTAGGATATTTTGATGTAGTGGTCCTAGAGAATTCTATGTACCTGAGTCATTGTATACCCCCTAATGTGAAAAGCTCGTGGTAATCTAGAAACCACTATGTAAAGCATGGTTACAAGTAATCCGAGAAAACTTGATGCATGGTTGAGGGTAATCCGAGAAAACCCAGAGCATGGTTACAGGTAATCCGAGAAAACCCGGTGCATGGTTGAGGGTAATCCGAGAAAACCCAAAGCATGGTTACAGGTAATCCGAGAAAACCTGGTGCATGGTTGAGGGTAATCTAAGAAAACCCAGAGCATGGTTACTGGTAATCCGAGAAAACCTAGTGCATGGTTGAGGGTAATGCGAGAAAACCCAGAGCATGGTTATGGGTAAGCCGAAATAAAACCCGGGTTGATGATGTGATGAAGGGGGAGCTATGAGGAAGAACGGTTGAATGAACCATGTAGCTGAAAAGGATTCCTATAGAACTGGTGGTTACAACGGCTAATGACCCATGTATTCCGGTAGATGGATTTCTTTTTATCTAATGTTCTTGCTAATGTATTGAGAGGTAGATCTCATCTCTACGTGAGTTGTGTTATCCTATTATTAAGAGGTTGTTAGAGAGTTGGATTGATGAGATCCTAGTTTGGTGTGTGGTTGAGATATTCTCTCAACCTCTCCAATTATCTTTAGAATAAGTTAGATCTGATAACAACCTGTACACTCTATATAATAGAGTCCATTGTATTGATTTCATAAGCAATAGAATATCTGTTTATATCGCTTTACTCTCCCATTTTAACAACCATACATACCGAGGTAATATCCTATAATACTCAGTGACAACGCTCTTCTTCCCTGTGTTCTCTATCGGAATATAAGGATGTCTTTATATTAATTTTTTCCAATATTGCAGGTGTCTGATCGTAATATTTTTGACATCGACATCCTCTACCAGAAACTTTGGCACCTGATAAGGACTAACCACACACAAGATCGAGATTCATAGACAGTTGACGCTCAAGCCTAATGTTTTGTGTTGCATTGGTAATTTTTTTTTTGTTGCACAAACTGACTAACGGGCTTATTGGAAATGATTCTATGGTAAAGTGAATGACAAATTTGTTGGAAATTAATATTTAGCGATAGTGAGTAACAAATTTCTTAGAAATGCGTGGAGTAATAGTGGCGTTAGAGCCTCCTCAATATAATTAACTTGCTGAGTTGCTGAGTTTTGCATGGATATTTCTTTCCACAAGTAATAAGATAATATCCGGGCATTTTGAGGAAAGCAAGTAGTTGAAGTTTCAACCATTTGAAAAAAAGAAAAAAAATATTTTATATTAGATACCTACCAGGTTAATATTTACTAACAAGTAACATGAGAATTGACTGTTAAAATACATGTTTTTAATCATTACGTTTATGTTTGGGTATTTGGGATGATTGATTGCTATCTTCTTCAAATGGGTTCAATTCTCACAAGTGACATGTTGAGTTTAAGAGAAAGGTTCCAAAGTCACCATAGCATTGCTAATATAATTTGGATATTTTAAGAGAAAGTGCCTACTTTCACTATGGAGCTCATGAGTCTAAAGAAAGAGAATTTTGATCTTCTAGATTAGGGTTGATTACCTCCTTATAATATATTCATTTTAGTTTTCTCTTTCACCACATTTTCTCGTTAACTTTGCTAGAATTAATGCTTAGATATTGGTTTGGATATGTTAGATCTAGTTAGTTGTGAGAAATCTTTACCAACTATTAGATCCTATTTATGTGTGTGTGGTTGAGAGATTTCTTCATGAGTTTGTTATGTTGTTGAGGAAAAAGCCTTGTATAAATATGTGCTTAATTAATTAATAAAATATAATGATTTTGTGCATGAGAGATTGTTAATTTACTTTTTATATAATAATTTTTTAATATTATCTTTATTCTACAATATAATCTCTTCCTTTACTTACCAATGGTTTAGCCACTCCTTGTGCTCATAAGCTTGTTTTGGTGACTTTGAAACAATTTTAGGAAGCCTATTGTCTTTCATGTTTTTCAACTTGTTCTTATACATTAGGTATTTTTTCATAGTTGTATTCTCATGGGGCAAAGAATTGGAGGATCGGATAGGGTGTAGTTCCCAAGGATGATTTTAGGGGATAAATTTTGCTCATGGGCTAATTTTCTAAGGTTTTCCCCAAAATAGATTCGTTATTCTAAAAATTATTAGCCCAAATTCTATAGGATAAAATTATTTTACCTTAAAAATCACCAAAAAATTATACAAACTTTAAAAAATCCTAAGAAATTTGAATATTTTTACAAAAATATAGCCAAACATTTGATAGTTGGAATATGAAGTATTAGTAAGACTCACCAAGGTTTCTACATTTTAAAATAAGTTTCCATCCTTAAAATCATCCTTGGTAGTTCCTTTAATTTTTATATTATATTAGCCCAAATTCTATAGGATAAAATTATTTTACCTTAAAAATCACCAAAAAATTATACAAACTTTAAAAAATCCTAAGAAATTTGAATATTTTTACAAAAATATAGCCAAACATTTGATAGTTGGAATATGAAGTATTAGTAAGACTCACCAAGGTTTCTACATTTTAAAATAAGTTTCCATCCTTAAAATCATCCTTGGTAGTTCCTTTAATTTTTATATTATAGGTTATAAAATCCTTGGTAGTTACTTTAATTTTTATATTATAAGTTATAATATTTGTTTAGGTCTATTTATAATTTTCTATGGTTCTATAGAGATTCAACATCCCCAAATTTCATATTCTTATAAAATAACATGAGTAACTAAAGACTAAAACAACTTTTTTTTCTTATCCTATACCCAAAAAAAATTGTTTTCAAGTTTATAATAAGCTTTTCACCCTCCACTTATTCTTTTTCCAATGCTATTGAACTTGTCATAAATATCTATAAGACACTTCCTCCAATTTTAAGATATTATTAATATCATAAATTTTACTTAACTAAAAAAAGTTAGTTTTTATTTAATATTATAAATTATTATTATTTATATCTTATTGTATTAGAATGATGAAAAAGCTAATATTAATTTTATTTAACCAACCATTTTCACCATATATTAAACCATTTATTCATTTCATTTCCATTTATTTATTTAATTAAAAATTAAATGATTATATTTACGAATACCTTGAGATGTAGAGTGCCTTATACATATTTGTTATAACCAAGACATGGTTTTCCAAGGGAATATGTACAATTTTTTTATATTTAATTTAATGAAAACACCCAAATTTTGAAGTATAATCTACTCACTATAATTCCATTTCATTGTCATCAAATAAATATCATTCAGAAATCCTGCACATATAACAAATAGTTGTATTCCGCATACAATGAACTTGCTTCACAAAAATCATACATAAGATTAAAAGAGACTACTCACTTGACATCGAAGATCCATTCATACTAATTTCAACCAAATCCAAATTATCATCAATTAATTCTATTTCCAACCATGTTCTCCAAAATCCATTCATAATTTTTTCAATCCCATCCAAATTATCATCAATTAATTATTATGTTTCCAATCATGTTCATTCTGTAACCATGTTTCATGAGATATAAGAAAATATTTAACTTACATTGATTGGCTATTTGCCAAAATCTTAAAGGAAGAGAGGTATCCAAACTCTTAACCAAGATGCCAACATGCAACATGCATAGGAAAAGATAAAGTATGGATAATTAATAGATTAACTCATTAATGAAAAGTTTTCTAAGTTAAATGAAGATATCGTAAGTATTACACCACCAATTTTTATCACAACTAGAAGATGCCCAAAAGTGATATAAGAGAAAAACAATATTATTACACGAACAAAATATTGTAAAATACATTCATCTCTTAACAACAATACGTACAAGCATTATAGCAATTGTTATTCACTTAGGAAGAAAATGTCAAAAGCATTATCATTACAAGGAGAACACCTTGCATAGGATTTTAGTGTAACAAAATTTGGAAAAAAATTAAAAAAAATCTCCGCCACAACCTCCTCTATTGGATGTAGAGATTTTAGCAGATGTTCCATATAGCTAAAAAAAATTAGGCGAGCAGAGGTTGCGGTGGAGGTATTTTTTTCGTATGTTCCTTGTCAAAACAAATTGGTGTGGTATTGAAATTCACACACCAGTGTGCTACTATAATAAAACACATCAGGACAGTAATATAATAAAAATTCCCTAGAACTGAATATAAATAAAGCACGCCTTAGTGCATTTATAACTAATGCACACCGATTCCCCCTTTTTCGTTGTATACAGAGCACCGATGTTCTTATAATTACTACACATTAGTTTTTCATGCTTCTCTTATGATGTACCACTTTGCTTTAGTATTTGTACGTCCCATGGAGATAAGGTTACAGATAGAACTAGGGCACTTTAGGATTAGTACTTTCTAACGCCATTAAGTTATAGTTAGCCTTGATTCGATAATTTCATTTTGAGACCTGGTGCATTTAATATAGAAGGTGCCCTGAAACTTCTATAATTAGTATGTACCGATACGTGAGCGTCATTATTTGTCATGTCCGTATTTTTGGATTCCCCTATTCGACAGTGGAAATAACTCCCATGGCTTGTCAGTGAAGAAAAAACGAGTCAAAAGGGTGTTGGGAAAATACTGAGAGGGGGGGTGAATGAGTATTTTGAGCTATTAACAATTTTTCACTTTTCTTTCACTGAAAAATCTTAGTCTACTTTATAGAGACCAGTTATTGTATATTCTTATGAAAACAATAGTGCATCCAGGGATTTCTTCATTCATCAGATGTCTTTTAAACAGTAATTCAACAAAATAAACTAAAACAGATTATTAGGACACATGAACACCGGGATTTAAGGTGGAAACCCAATTAGGGAGAAAACCGCCGCTGCTGTTGTCTCTATCTTCAATGATTATTATTAAGAAAACATTCTACAACAATGTACTAGTGCAGACTCATACTAGTACGCAGGCTTCTACCTGTAGAAGGCTACAACCTTCTCTCGTTTACTAGCCTTTCCTGGAAGGGAGCTTCAACCCCCTGAAGATAGCACCAGTTTCTACTAGTAGAATGCTACTGCTGAAGGGTTTAACCCTCATACTCACTGCTGACCACGTTTCATTAAT
>JZKD02S2153704.1:989791-1009904 GCA_000966675.3 Picea glauca
GCTACACAATGGTCCATATGACCATTACCCATTGATCACGACCTAACCCCGTCGGGGCTACGGGGTTTGTGATGCATCAATGCATTCACCCGGTGATTCTCGATCGTCCAAATCCTGACGCTTCATTCATTTGCTAACAGCTGGCCTCTACTACGCCTTTGTCCTCCTTCGCTGTTGTGCTGACAGCTGTACCCCACTCATCGGGATTTCTCGGATCGCGATTTCGAAATGCACTGAACCTTTGTGCCCGGGATCTCCGATATCCCGATTTTCGATATGCCAACTCGCTCCTGATTTCCAACACCTATCCCTCAAATGGACGGTCTCGATACCTTCGGGATTTCGGGACTTTCGATCTCTCATTTCCTTCAACATCAGGAACTCTGATTTCCCGATGTCCGATATGCCGACGGTGCCTTGATCTTCGACACCTGTCCCTCAGATGGACGGTCCCGATCATCGATGCCTCTGCTGATGTCACACTGGTTTGACATGTGCTAGATTATGCCACGTGTCACTCTGATTCGTGACTTTCATGTGCCTGAAGTGTTGAATCTGCCTGACACCTGTCATTCCCTGGTTGTGCCACGTGTCCCTTTGCTGACGTGGTTTGCTTTCGTGGGTTGAATCAACGGTTCAGATGCAATCTTGGCTGAACGGCTGCGATTACATCGCGAAATCGCATATCGCGATTTCGGGTTTTTCGTTGTCGAGTGAACTGGACATTTCAAAGTCCCGATCCCCGATTCTCCGATGGGGCCTCCAGGCGGCCATGCGTCCACACGAATAGAGGGTCCAGATCTCGTCGGGAATTCACCTTGGCTTTAACGGCTGCGATCAAATCGCGATTTCGGAGTTTTTGACGTCAAGTGAATTGGACATTATAAACTCTCGATCCCCGAATCTCCGATGACTTATCTCCTTCGCAACTTCTGTAGATCTGACGGTTGTCGGTCTTTCGAGAAATTTGAATGGAATCCAATGGTCACTGGATCTATGTCTTCCTTCTTCTCTGTAATCTCTTGCTGCGCGCGTTTTCTTCAATGTTGTACCTCCTGAGCTCTTACATCCGAATCCCCCAAGGGGTTTTATCCTTCATATCCTTCCATCTCCGTTGTTTCCATCAATGACAACAACCATCATCGTTGCTTGTTCAATATTTTCCAACAAAGGGGTTATATAATATCGCTTAGTTAGGATATGTTATGTATTTAAAATGACGTTAAGGGAATAAAGTAACTTTAGATTAATTAAACATTAATAAAAGTGACTTTTAATCTTAAAGTGAAAGAAGAAGGGGGATAAGGCTTATATTTGATTTAGTTAAAAAGGGGATAGTTCTAGAAGTTTTATTTGATTTAGCCAAATAGGGGAAAGTTCTAGCAGGAAGGGAAGAAGGATAACATGAGTAGTGGAACTTCACCTTGGATCATGTATTCAAATTAATCTCTTTGGAGTTCTCTTATGAGCCAAGGTTTTGGTTAGGGTTTTGGAAAAAACCTTCCACTTTGGGTTTTTTTTTGGTACTGCAATATCCACCTTAACTAGGCAAGGAGGAGGATCCATATGGGATTTTCATTGGAACTTCAATTTTTGGGACTTTTCGGAGGAGTCCATATTCAGATTTTGCAGGGACCATGAGGATTTTTAGGAAACCGTGACATGGTTCATCCTCGCGTGTTGAGTATAAGGGGTCTCGCAAGGCCCCTCTTGTTTTCCAACTTTGTCCTATGAGGGCCTCAATAATATTAAGATGCAGAGATTTTTAGGTATGGATGACCAAATTGCTGCAATAGGTGTCTGAGGAGCAGATCGACACCACACCAATAAGGTTTAGATAGTCCAAAGGAGGACACATCATCTCTTGAGGAAACTATGGCATTATTCCAGGTTTTGGCTTGAGTTTGTAGTTTTTATTGTTGAATTTGTTGTAGCAGCCATTAGAGATCTATTATTGTTGTGTACTATATTTCATTCATAATAAAATGTCAGTGTTGTCTCTTTTATTCTATGTGTATTTGCAATATGTTTGATGAAATGGTTACTAGTAGAACATATGAAAATTGTTTGTATAAAGTTATCAATTAGATTGTAGAATAAGAAAACATATCAATGCAAAGTATTTGACACAATCCTGCAAAGATAATAGCACCATTGAACACTAGATATAATATCTTATCCCATTAAGCATTATGGATATTATAGTGGTATTAGAGCATGTTTTCCTCCCAGCCTGAGGGGTAAACTGTGAAGGATATTTGCAGAGTCTATTGATACATTAATTGGTTTAAGTAAATGAAGACAAATCAAGAACTCTTTGTGGAATTATTACAATTTTCTCAAGAATATCAAAGGAATATAACAAAATTATTAGAGTAGATGGAGTTATTGAAACCTCTATTTGGGAAGAAGAAGATCAAAGAGGAATAAAAATATGAGGTAGTTGTTGGAGAAAAGACCTCCCTCCATGAGGAAGGATTGTCAGAACCTCAGGTTGACCTTTTGGAGGAGCATACAACTAGCCAAGAGGAAGATGTGTGTATAGAGCAAGACCAAACAATAACATGTGATATATCATATAAGAAAACTAATGAGGTGAATGACACTAGTGTATAGGATGGGTATACCTATGAGTAAAAATATGAGGATGCAATATCTTTTCCTACTCATGATGATTATGAGGAAATGTTCCAATCTGTCGATGTTGAGGATCCAACATCTTTCTCTTTGTGCGATTCTAATTACGAGAATTCATTTTATGACAAGTATGATGATGCAAGCATGATTGTACCAGGAATAAAGCTATACATGGAGTAAGAAAATAAAGAGGTTGAGTTGGTGGATGGGAGCAGATCAAATCATTGCATGACATCATCTAGCAAGTCATTTGATCACTTATGTGACAATCCATGTCGTGTTGATAAAATAACATTGGGTGACTTGGAGAACTGATTATTGGTCCTAGAGGAGAAAATTGTGCAGGTTTTGACAAGGACATATCGTGCTCATTCTTATCGAGAAATTTGCACTAGGATGGAATTGCAGTTGAGCCTCCAAACATTGAACAATCACTTGTTCAAAAGTCCAATCGGCCACTATGGCCCACGTTTTTAATTTTTTACCACATTTCCATACCCTTGTGGGGCATTGTAATTGTAACAACCCCTCCATTACGACATAATAAGTGAGTGCAATAATGATCATTTTTTTTAAACATCAGATAGAACAGTTGTCACATGAATATCACAACATCAATTTTATAAATTATATTCTCAACTATCTGTCTACAACAAGAATCAATCCAACATCATGGTTATTCAAGAACCATTACATCACATAAGGATGAAAAAATATGCCTACTCGCCAACCTACCCTGCAAGGTTAGGACCTCCAAGACACATAATCAATGCTCAAGTCTAGGATTCATCCGATTGACTTTGACCACTTAAAGTCTTAGGACTGACAATTTTTCTAAGGAATAGGAAGGTATATAACCCCATAAATCCAATCCTATATCAAAATTCAATATCAGAATAAACAATAATGCATAGTCGTAAATTCTTCACGCTTAAGAATAACCTAGTAACATGGTTCCCAAATATACAATGCAAATGTATACAAATACAAAATTTAATGTCTTTGCTATGATATTTAATTTAACACACCGATGAGAAATTTATTACTATCAATAGTTAAGTAGTTAGTTAGTAAAGACAACCAATAGATAAGCAATCTAAGATTAATTGGTATCATTAATCATGCTCAAGTTACAAGTATTAAAACAATGTTCTTATATCATAAGTTATGTTTCACATCAACGCCAAAAGACTTTTAATCAGAATGTATATATACAATTATTTCAAAATGCAATACTTAAGTTAATTTTTGAATTTGGTAGCTTTATATTACTCATAAGACTTCATTATCTATCAAGCTGTTCGCGCACTACTTCAATGGAAAATCTAAAACTTAAACTTTATCTCTTAATAATTATTACTATTCTATGGAATCTATGTAGACCACATAGATTGTGGCTAACCAACTTCTTGTTTTTCTTACCATTAAATTACGCTAATGGTGTACTAGAATATATCATGTAAAACACACTTGATGTGGATTAATTTCCATATTAGATAAAGTAATTGTTAAACACAAGCACTTTATGTTAAACAAAAATCGCATAATTAGTCCTCAAGATCATAGCTTTACTAATTATTTTAATTAAATCAGAATCACACTAAACCATAATATTCATTTATGTAATTAGATTATAAGAATTAGGACTTTATTAAAGGTGGACCGATTGATTCTCTACATACATTTTTCCAAGTATTATGGCATTTTCTTAAGGAGACAATTGTAATCTAGTAGTTGTTGATTCTAGAAACTTAAGAACAAAAATACTCCAACATTATATCTATCGAGAGTAATAATGGTAAATTTTCTAAATAATAGAGCATTTTAAAAATCATGCTTTTAATGAGAATTTAAGAGATTTTCTATTGATCCTAAAGAAGAGACAACTTCCGAGATAATTAATAAAGAACAACACTGCGTAATTTTAATATTCACTTGGCTACGATTTTAAATTGGAATCAAGACGATTGACAATTTTCTCATTTCTAAATTTCTAATTGTTGACAAAAATTTGGTCATCTATATTTTCCCACTCCTTGGATTTATAAAATCCTTGATATCAAAATAATACATTTTTTAACTTTTATAAGTTCATTCTGCAACCCTCGGTCTCATATTTGCCACACATTTTTTAGATCGGAAATTTATTTCTCTATGCTTAAGTTATTCAAGATCTGGTCCAAAGATCCAATTTTCAAGAATATTTCTAAGTATTATGTTCTTCTATCTTTTTTTCAAATTTTGGCTAAGTATTCTCATCACTTATTTCCCTCACCTTCCATCTCCACACTAAACCTTTTTTCTCTTTTCACCACACTTCTCCATATGCTCCATTAGTATCTACACTTAGATGTTTTTGGGAATTTTCTTGCATCTCCTCGTCAGGTTCATGGGTTGGAAGACTCATAGATTCCCTCATCTTCTCACACTCCCTCACTTACCAACCCGTTATATACATATTACACTCTCTACTTTTGACGCCTACATTTCTCCCCTTACCTCCCTTTTCATTCAAAACTTTAACACTTAGAATTTTTTATGAATTCGCAGGTTCATTGGTTGGTGGGATTTCATATCCACCCACTTTCGCATGTCATAAGTTCGCTACTACACTTAGCCATTTTTCAATTGCGTGGGTTCACGGGTTCAAGCCCTCATCCTCCATTTTCCATGATATTCACTTTGCACCCCAAGTTTCATGATCTACATTTTGAATATCATCCTTTTCATGGGTGTCAAGCTCCAAAGTATTTTATCCCTCTTGCATGGAAGTCTGATCGACCGTCTTTCTACACTTAATATATTTTTGATGATCTATACAACCGCGGGTTCCCGTGTTCATGAGTTCATGAAATTTTTATATTATAATTCTCTTTTGTCTGTCCCCATATCCTACAAAATATCCCCTCAAATTCCAATACCCACAATTTTCCCACATCCCCTCTCGTCCCATCTCTCATACTTAGCCAAATTCTCAAATTTATTCCAAGGCATGAAAACCAACGAATGAGAATATGACACATGGCCATGAATGAGGTCATGACACATGGAAACACAACATTGGAGATATGTGGAAACATAAAACTTGAGACACATGGCATGATATTATTGGATGAGTCATCATGGTGACTGGGCATGAGGTGGATGACGATAAGATTCCAAAAATTTATTATTTTATTCGACAATTTTCTAAGGGTCGAATCCTCCAAGCTCCATAATTTCTTCTCTTCTCATGTTTCTTGCTAAGTGTATTAAACAATTAGTATTAAATATCATGAATAATATAATATCCCAATGCATGTGGCATATACTTTTAAGCAAAAAAAGTCAAATTTTATGAAGGGAAACATGAAATTCATCCAAGGGCCCACATTTTCCCATCAATTTTGATCGATGATGGCTGAATGTTGATCTTGCAGATGCCATAAATTGAGCTCTAGGTGTCAGAATCACACAAACGTTATACGGTTGGAAATATATTTTGATGTAGACGATGGTGGTATAGGTTTAAAGTGATAAAATTTATGCATGTTTCTGAAAAATTAAAATCTCAGACAGTTACATTTTTAATGGGCTTGCATGAAAACTCAACTTCACGACCTCATATCTTAAGATCCAGGTGACGGATTTGCACAAACTTTATATTATTGAAAATTTAAGATGATGAAAATAATATCGTAAGTGATTTACATGGATAAAAATTCAATTATCATTCCAAAAAAATTAAAACATCGTCCTCCTATTTTAAATGGGAAATTAACTAAATTGTGAAAATAAAAGTTTATTTAAAAACTTTTTATTAGAAATGGAAAGGGATGCATTTTATATATGTATATATTAATTATATAATTTCATTAATAAGGAATTAATGAGGCACTAATTAAATGGAATGTTTCAAGAAGAAACTTGTACATAAATTTCAAGAGAGGAAGAAGACCCTAACTACTCAAGTAGTTAGAAAATCTCTTCTTAAAAAGAAAAGAGAGGATTCATCAAAGGTTTCAGTAATCAGAATTGTGAGAGGGGAAGGGCAGAATATGAAAGGAAGAAGAAGGTGCAACCATGGATACACATTCAAGCTTCTGATCTAAAAAAATAAATATCCATCTTCTCCATTCATTCTATTCTTCTACACCACTTCTCATAGCTTTATGCTTGAATCTCGGAGTTGGGCAAAAGGTTGAGTTGTTGAGTGATTTTCTTATATTCTTATACAAACTTTTCTATGATCATGGAATATTTGCAGCCACATATGTGGCTGTCAATTTTTTGGTATTGAAGAACATTTCTCATGAATAAACTCCACAAAGAATTGTTTCGGGGTTGATTTTGACTGTATCTTGTAACTTTGAGTTTTAAGTATGAGATATTTTAGGTTGACCTATCAATTTCTCTTTTATTACTAATTGCATTACTCTATTAAAATTATTTGAGATAATGAAATTGTTCTCTCCTACTTGTCATGAAGAATATATGAATGCATTTATATACTATTCAGAAGATTTTGTGTGATGTTGTTCACAATTTAATTATGATGTTCAATCCCTCCTTCAATCTTTTCTTATTGTAAAAAGACTTTTGTTTCACATAAATATTGTATTTAGGTTATTGAAGAACCATTTTATTTCATAATCTCAGCCAATGCATGTTTAGGGTTTGTTTCTTGGAAGTCTCCTAATCCAAGATATCATAGATATATATTTTATTCCAAGAGGAGTACTACCTCTCTAAAAAGAAAGGGGGACTAATATCATCGTGAAGTTTTTGTTTTGGTCCTGAAGGATTCAAGTGTCAACACTAATGATATAAGGATCTCGCTAAATTACATAACAAGAAACCTTCCTAGACTTCACACAAAACTTGAATATAAAATAAACAAGCAAAAGAATCTAACATATTCCATTGTCAAAGAAACATGCTACATGTATTTAGAAAAAAAACAATCATCATTAAAAGTTCGATGTTTTAGAATGTATTTCTATTATGAAAAGAGACGGATCTGAAGTGGTTGTTCATGCAGTGTGATGGAGATATCATTATATATCTTCTGTAATTATTTAATTGACATAAATCACTTGCTAGAGTTTTCGATCACCCATGTTATAGAGTAAGTCTATTTGATGAGATCAAGGGATAATGACAGGAAATGTAGGTAATTTACTACTCTTGTAAGGACATGTAGATCCTTGATTTAACGAAACAATTTTTATAATATTGAATTATAAAGTGAGTGTTCATTATTATGGAATGTGGTTTAAGCACCATTCCACTATGGTCCCTCCAACTTTTTGTAGCATAGGGTTGACTATTATATTTAATGTTCAATCACGTGGTTTAGTAAGCTACATAAATTTTTTATTACACTATACTAACCCGTTTAGATTTGAATTAGATTCATGCCTGGAAATTGCAAGGTTCCTACTATCATATCTCGATACAGGTCACACTACTTCACTAAAATATATACCACAATTTGTAACTCCATTAAAGACATACTAACCCTAAACTGCAGGTAAGTATCCATTTACACAATTTTATAATAACGTAATATTCTAATTGATATAATTAGTCCAAAATCTTATTCTCCCTTCTAGAAGCAAGAGTAAAGGATATAACTGGTCCAAATATTGATTTGGATTCCATCAATACATCAAGGATCATGTCAATACAATAAACACAACAATGAGGATTATATCTTTACCTTAAGTAGCACAATTTAATTATAAGAGGCATTAACTAGAAGTTCTCCATTCAATGGTGTCACGGGAGATATTAAGTCTGGAATGAATAATTAATTAGATTTCTATCGAATAATTCAAGACCAATTCTAAAGGAATTAGAAACTGAGATTGCAATTTGTTGAGGGTCCCTGATAGGTTTCACCCAAATTTCTATATAAAAGTTGAGAAAATTATTCTCAGGCCTGTTGAACAATTTGTTAATGGAAAAAATGAAAATGAGAATTGAATGATTCGAATTATAATCCTGCATAATGAACATCCAACGATGCCATGCAATCGAGGATGAAATATTAGAGTCTTATTTTGTTTCGTTATCAAAATTATTGAAGCAATCAAAGTACCGTGGGTTAGAGAAAGGTAATCATTCCATTAAGTAGAAATTGGGAACCATTTCAACAACGAAAGTTCAAATTTACCAGAATAATAAGATTACATCAATTGAGTTAATCCATCCAATGTGTATACAGTTAATAACAAAACTAATATTAGCATGGGTACCAACAAAATAATAGTTATATAGTATTAATAAACCATTCCATTATGGATATATCAATTATTAACCAAAATACAATTTAGTTATCTTTCTACCTTCATACATATTAATTATTACCAAAGATTTATTAACAATAACTAATTCTACAATTCAAATACCGCAACCAGTTGAATATTGAGAGTTGGAGATGTTCTCCAAGTTGACACTTGTGTCGTGCTTTTCCCCCTCGCCTTCCAATGCCACGACTACACCGGTACCTCCCAGCCAATGCTATGGGTACTCTTCTTCCCCCGTATCCCCCTCAGCCACAAAGTGACCACAAACAAGAAACCAACAAACAATATCTCCAACGATTTTCCTCATAAGGAAGATTTTCCACTCTTTCTACAAGCTTGGTATCCCAACTCTCACAAGTAAAACACAATCCACTAAATTTTGGTAGCATAACATTACCAATAAAAAGTGAGGCCCATTTCCCTTCTACCACATTTGTTTTGTAGAAAAATCCCCAATGAAACATGGCCTCATACATAATTAATTATCTTTTTAATTAATTTAATTAGGATTATTCACCCACACACTTGTCACACTCTCCCCAAGTTGCACTAGTAATTACCCTTTTTATTTTATTTAAAAATCCAATTCCCCCCACATTCCCCAATGTATTCCTATTTTTTCTCGTAGTTGTCACTTTGTTCCCCAAATTCTCATTTAATGAGTGTCTCCTAACTAGATATTAGTTAGAGCTAGATTACGAGTCTTCTTCTAGTTAGACTTAGTGGTAGCTTGACTTAAGAAACTATTCTATGTATACACCTATTCTCTCAAGTTATTATTTATTTCTATTTTTAAGATCCTTTTTATTAATTTCATGCACACATGTGCATTTTCTCCACCCTTTACATTTATTCCCCATTTTTTCTAGAGTTTAAATTTATCTCAAATATTTTAACTTATGTCATAGGTCATTTAGTCCTTTATTTAAATTTAGACTTAGACTTAGGCTTATACTTTTGTTAGGCTTTATATTATACTCACTAATTAATTATTTTATTCTAATAGGGTATAACCATTTAAATGTTTTCTAGGCCACCTAGATTTATTGACTCATGTTTTAATTACGTGACATTCCCCTCAAGACACACCTCCATGCCCCAAGGGTGCCACTCTCCTTTGACTGGTTTTGAAATTTTGTCTAACCCTTGGAGTCAACACTCCATTCGGTCGACCTTGCGAGAGACTAAGGGCTTCTAAGAAATAAGGATTATTCCTTATTTCCTTCCACTTAGGAATCTTCATGAGTGACTTTCTCAATTCATCATCATGACATCATGGACCTCTCAAACTAGTTAATTGTTAACCTACAGTTCAGGCCATAGAGGGAGTGCTAGTAGGCTATGACAGGGACGCTTCCACACCTCTCCCTCAAATGTATGGTTTATGTGCATGGCCCATTTACTCCTTAAGTGATTCACATTATCAAGCATCGTCAAGCCTACATCTACTTCTGGCCCCACTAGGACGTTGTCCTCAAGTCAATCCCAACTCAATGACGTCTGACACAGTTTCCCATAAAGAAACTCAAACAGTGTCATGTTAATCGCACTTTGGTAGTTGTTGTTGTATGAAAACTTTACCAATGGAAATAAGTCTTCCCAAAATTTATGTTGATCCATTACATACATGCGCAACATATCCTCCAAGATCTGGTTCATTCTCTCTATTTTTTTGTATGTCTTAGTGTGATACATTGTACTAAAATTCAATTGTGTTCCCAAGGCCTCTTAGAAACTGGTCCAAAACCATCATGTAAGCATTGATCCACGATCATATATGATCCTTATAACCATGTAACCTCACAATTTCGTTGACAAATACTCTAGCTATATCTGGCGCTTGATACATCGTACACAATGGAATAAAGTGTGCACTCTTCATTAGAGCTTCAACTACAATAAAATTGGAATCGTGTCTCCTTGTCGTCAGTGGAAATCTAAAAATAAAATCCATCAAAATGACCTTCCATTTCGATTTAGGAATAACTTGTGGCTATAACAATCTTGCTGGATGTTTATTCTTAGCCTTCACCTGCTGAGACTCTAGACATCTCGCCATGTAATTAACTATGTCTTATTTGATTCCTTTCCAGAAGAATAAAGGATTGAGGTCTTCCTTCACGTTCATGACTCCCATATGATCCATGTAAACTGCTTGATGAGATTCCTTTAATATCAAACTTATTAATTCATTGTTTTGTGGTACATATATTATTTTGTTATATATAAACAATTTTCCGTTGTCCAAAGAATAACCTTAAAACTTTGATACCATCATGGTGTCTTCTCTGGTATTATCCTTAACTTTCTTGAACCAATCATCGTCAATTTGTAGAGCTAGAATATTTTCTTGCAGATTTGTCTTAATAGGTATTACCGAGAATATGCGTGGTCTCCGAATCAATGCATCTACCACTCTGTTGACTGTTCCTTTAATACACAAAATCTCAAAGTCGTATTTCCTAAGTAATTTTGACCAATTCCTGTGCCGCGAGTTCAATTCACTCTATGTAAATATATGCTGCAATATGCAATGATCTGTCTTTAATTCAATTTTTTGTCTAATCAAATAATGTATCCATACTCTCAAGGAATATACAATTGTTAATAACTCCAAGTCATGCGTTGTGTAGTTCTCTTCATGCTTTCTCAATTTCTTTGAAATGTAAGCGATCACTCAACCTTATTGTATCAAAACTCCACATAATCCTTCCTTGGATGCGTCCTTTCATACCAAGAATTCCTTGTCCATGTCGGGGACCTTCAATATCAATGCTATCATTAACAACTCTTTGATATTTTGAAATGCTTCTACACATTTCTCTATCCATACCAACTTCTTGTTTTTATTTTGCAATTCCATGATTGGATTTTCTATCTTCAAAAAACCTTTGACGAACCATCGGTAATATCCTACTAAACCCATAAATATACATACTTCTTGTACATTCGTCGGAGATGGCCATTCCATAATAGCCTCTACTTTCACTAGATCCACATCAATACCTTCTCCCGATATGATATGTCCCAAGTAATAAATCTTTTATTGATAAAAATAACATTTCGATAGTTTCCCCTAAAATTTGTTTTTTGTTAGACATTGTAGAACCAATATCTAGTGCTTTTCATTCTCTTCTCTCGTCTAAGAATAAATAAATATGTCATCAATAAATACTTGAACAAACTTGTCCAAGTATTCACGGAACAACCCATTCATCAAAATCATGAATATTGTTGGGGAATTCATCAGTCCAAAGGGTAAAACAATGAACTCATAGTGTTTGAATCTCATCTTAAATGCAGTCTTAGGGATATCTTCCTCTTTAATCCTTAACCAATGATATCCCAATCTCAAGTCAATCTTCAAAAACATCATTTCTCCTTTCATCTTATGAAATAAATCTTATATTCTTGGTAACGGATATTGATCCTTGATCATCGCTTTGTTCAATTGACGATAGTCAATACAAAGTCTCCACAATCCATCCTTCTTATTCATAAAAATAACTAGCATACCCCACGGTGATATACTTGGATGTATGAGTCCTAAATCCAACAAATCCTTCAATTTCATTTTCAACTCCTTCAAATTCGTTGTCGACATCGATTATGGATTTATTTCAATTGGTTATGTTCTGGGTTTTAGATCTATTGTAAAATCCAATTCTCTCACTAGAGGAAAATTGGGTAACTCCTCAAGAAATACGTCTGAAAACTATGATACTACAAGAAGGTTTTATAATCCTTCAACTTCACCCTTTTTGTTGATAGCTAATATTACATATAACTTGCATCCTTTGCACATACTCTACTATAGTTGTAGGGAAGAAATAAGCCTCAAGGACACTGCCTGATTTCTTCCTACATTGACTCTACTCTATCCCGAAACATCTGTCAAACTTAATTGTTTTAACTTATAGTTAAGTATCACATCATGCGATTCTAACCATTCCACACCAATCACTATGTCATAATATCATAATATATTGACATAATATTTACCTTCATTACAAAATCACCCAAGTTAATAATACAATCGATAACCTTCCCTCCAACCTTTTGTTTGGCTCCTGATGCCATTTCTACGTATCTAAACTCATCCTACTCGAATCCCTTTACCTTAATTATATTAATCATTGCACTAGAAATAAATCTCTTTGTAGCTCCTGGATCTATCAAAATACTAAAGGTTTGATCGATGATCATACCTGACATCTCAAGCACAATTTATTATTGGTCATCCTCACGGTTATTCACCACTACATGTATCTTGCGGGCCTTGACCAAATCTCAAACTATAGTGGATCATAATGATTGGACTACTCTGTCCTTTTAAATTGGACAATCTCATTGGTAATGTGGCTCTCCACATTTCCAACATCTAGTATTTGGTCCAGTGCTCCTAGTCCCCGAAGTAGAAGTTGTTGGTCTATAATTCTATGATCCTAGTATGTTCTTCTCAACAGGTCTAAAATATTGTTGTTCTAGACGATGTTGTTGTTGCTGCTATGGTTCTCTATAAGGAGTCCTCTATTGAGGAGTCTGTCATCGCAGTGTCGAGAACATAGGTGATTTAGATGTATCTCTATGCACAAAAGTATGTTGTGTTGGTGTCTGATGTTGAGGTGCTCCTAATGTCTCTTTTCGAGTATGTCTAGAAGGAATCCTAGCATGATCCCAAACTATTCATCTCTTCCTCATCTACGAGGGCCTTCTAAACTACATCATTTAACGTTTGAGGAATTAATATCCTCACCTTCGCACAAATGTTGAAGTTAAGGACAAACACAAACTTGTTGACCTTTAACTTCTCTATGTTAATATGTGGAGCATACCTCAATAGATCCATGAATCTGGCTCATACTTAAACACTGTATGAATACCTTGTCATAAGGCATTGAACTCATTAAGTTGACTCTCAATGAATTCATCCTAAAAATACCTCTCCTAGAACCATGTTTATTTGAGGTAGGAGTGTCTTAAACCAAAGTAGAGAACTCCCCTTCAGTTGAAATACCATCATGTGTAGTTTCATGTTGGACATGTAATTGTGAAGTGCGAATAACATTTCCATGTTCTCCAACCATGCCTCGATGGCTAAGCCGTTCGTGGCACCCATGAACTCAGGAAACTTAACTTTCTCAATTTCCCTATGTACATTGTTGCTAACCACTGGATGGCATTGTGAACCCTTATTAGGAACAAACATCCTTCCCTCATCTCGATCAAGACAGTTGATCGAAGCCTCTGGAATCCTCACGAAGGATCCCATCATACCTACCAAATATCCCACAACAACCTTCTCCTACTCAGTATTTTGATCATCTCCCTAAGGGTTATATCCCTCTGTTGTGTATACTATCAGAGGAAGCACACCTCTTCCTCGCACACCACGACGCCTACTTACCCTACATCCTCTAACCATGATTACCTGCATGGACAATTTCCAAATTAATTAGTGATACATCTTTAATCATTTAATTTTAACATAGTGGAAGGCGTAATGGTCCAATGTCATAGGGTTTAACCCACTTTGATACCATATGTAACAACCCCTCCCTTACGACATAATAAGTGAGTGCAGTAATGTTTTTGTTTTTTTTAAACATAAGATAGAACAATTGTCGAACGAATATCACAACATCATTTTTATACTTTATATTCTCAACTATCTTTGTACAACAAGAATCAATCCAACATCGCAGTTATTAAAGAACCATTACATCACATAAGGATGAAAAAATTTGTCTGCCCGCCAACCTACCCTGCAAGGTTAGGACCTCCAAGACACATAATCAATGCTCAAGTCCAGGATTCATCTGATTGATTTTGACCACTAAAGGTCTCAGGATTGGCAATTGTGTTGAGCAACATGGAGGTATCTAATCCTATAACTCCAATTCTATATTGAAATTTAAGGCTAAATCAACAATAATACATAGTCGTAAATTCTTCATGCTCAAGAATAACATGGTAACATGGTTTCCAAATATACAATGCAAACGTGTACGAATACAAAATTTAATGTCTTTTCTATCCTATTTAATTTAACATTTTGATGATAAATTTATTACTATCAATACTTAAGTAGTTAGTTAGTAAATATAACCAATAGATAAGAAATCTAAGATTAATTGACATCATTAATCATACTCAAGTTACAAGTATTAAAACAACGTTCTTACGTCATAATTCATGTTTCACATTAATTCGAAAAGACTTTTAATCAAAATGTATATATACAATCATTTCAAAATGCAATACATAAGTTAATTTTGGAATTTAGTAAATTTATATTAATCATAAGAACTTCATTATCTATCAAGTTGTTTGTGCACTACTTCAATGGAAAATCTAAAAATTAAACTTGATCTCTTAAGAATTATTACTATTCTATGGAATCTATCTAGACTGCGTAGATTGAAGCTAACCAACTTCTTATTTTTCTATAATATATTGTTACGGTGGTTTATGGAGATTTTTGTTTCATTTGGACAAGGATATGAGGACTTGGGCATCTGCCCAAGGATTGGAGCCTCCTACCCTTGGAAACATGAGTGCACTGGAGAGGTTCAATAACCCCACCAGTCCACCCAAAGAGAGTGACATCCTCAATTGAATAAATGCGAAAGGCAAGGGTGCACAAAAGAGGTTGGGGTGAACAGATCCTAAGAGATGTGATGGTTGATGAGAGAACAAGTTCATTTGGATGCACTTGGTATGAGAAAGGGAACATTTGTTCATTTGGGTGCAATATTTAGATAAGGGGTATGACACACCCAAAGGACGTGATAATTAGTCAAGATGATATTTGGAGTCCATATAAGAACATAAGGGAGAACAACCAAGTAGGTAGAAGGGATAAAGAAGGAATAGAGAGCAATTTAAATGACCGAACAAAGGTTATGAGGAAACACAGGAATGAGGTGGAGGTGCAAATACATGGAAGACAAGTATCCTAGTGTGGAGCACACAATGAGAGTCTAGAAGTCTGAATTCAATTATGTGTGAGGAATACTATAAGTTAGAACCAAAGTATGCATTATCTTGGTGAATTATGTGATAGAGAAGGGATAGTAAGCCTACAGAACAGTGCACATCTGGAGAGAAATACATGGGTTGTGAAAGATGTTACAACAGAGAGTATTGGTGTGATGAACTTGTCTATGAGTGTCTTGATGAAGTGAGGCAAGTCATGTGACTCTTCTTGAGTTGTAAACCAATCTGATAGTGATCATATTGTAACTGTTTCATAATAAAAAGACCTATCCAGGCATTAAGAATTTCTTGTTCCAACTTCACTATTTATTTTTGTATCTCTTATATGTTTCACAAGTGTTATCCTAGTTTTTCATGTTCATGGATGTATGCTTAAATGTCTAAGTGTTAAAATTGATTAAAATACTAAGTATACAAGTGTGTTACACAAAGTTGGAGTGTGACCCATTGATAGCCTAGAACATAGTATGGGTATGATCTAGGTGAAGAGGTGTAGTCTAGACGAAGTATTCTTGGTGTTGCCAAGTACCCAAGTAAGAACCATCATGGTGTCACACAACCTCAGGAGGTGAACGATCACAATATCTGAACAGGAATCCTGTGGGGTTGTGACAGGTGGTATCATAGTAGATTTGGTGCTTCACCACTACTACAACTAGAAAAATGGTGGTGGGGTGCACTTGTTCAAAAGACAACTTGGGTGAAAAATTAGTGAAGGTTCATTCAGGTGGACTAAACTATTGTAGAGAAATTTTTGGCATAGACTTGGTGTTTTGATTTATTATGGAAGTAAAGATTCAAGTTGAGAACAAAGTTGTGAGTCCTCGTGAACAGAGCTATGTGCACCCCTTGCAAATACCTGGAAAAACGTTCTTAGAGTGAACTGATCACTTGGATGAGGTGAATGAATGTAGGAATTTTTGTAGGGATTGTTGTAGACCCAGTCACAGAATTCATAATAATGTTGATCACATAATTTTGGAGAAGTATTGAGACAAATTCTTGGGTACCTTGGATGAAACCTTTACAATAATATTGAAGATACTTGGGGGGGAATCCATGGCCGAGTCACATGAATATGGAAGTGACACTGAGAAATATTCCAAAACATGAAGAATGAAGGAATGACTCATTGTATTGGAGAGGATTATTGAGGATATGACAAACACAATAAATCAACATGGTGAGAATATTGAACATATGGAGACTCAGATGTTAAAGGTCAAGCATGGGCTTGATGAAACCATCTAGGAGATCTAGGAAACTAGGAAATTGATTACCAACAACTTGAATGATGATGTTCGAGATAGACTCAAGATAGTAGAGGATGCACTTGCCTTAGTCATGCATAATTTTAAGGACCGAGGAACAAGATGAAACTATCACATTGTTGAAATGATCTTTGGTCAATGGACATATTTGCATTGTAATGCTAATGAGAAAATGAATCATGCATGCTAAAAATGACATGAATGTGACTTAAATAACTCAAAATAGAAGCATATAAATCACTCTCAAACAAAAAGTTAATACACAACAGTTAAACTCATAATGAAACACAAAAACAAGATAAAACATTCATCTTTTAAGAAAAATTGTGAAACCAACTTCTTCTGATGAATAATCCACCCAACCATATACTTTTGTTCCAAATATAGAAAACAAGTCACCCCCAATCTTGGGCTAGCAATTCATAAAAGAGTGTGGCCTCTCACTATCCACTCACCACTCAGAAAACCCCGCAACCCACTAGTATTCTCCTATATCTACCATGATATTCCCTCATTGCTCTTTCTCTCAACCTACCCAGCCCAAGGAATCTAATGTAATGTTCCCTAACCCAACTAATTTCCATTACGTGTATAAATAATCATAAGTTAAACATTGTCTGCGAACTAAATTTCTTGTATCTTACCATCTACAAATTACACACATATTTTTCTACTTTCTGATACCATTAAGTATATGCATCTAGAACATGTTAAAAATGGCATGAATACAGTTTAAATAACTCAACATAGAAACATATAAATCATTCTCAAACATAGAGTTAATACACAACAATTAAAATCATAATGCAACACACAAACAAGATAAAATACTTATATTTTAAAAATGGTTTTGCAACCAACTACTTGGGATGGATGTTCCACCCAACCATATACTTGTTGTTCCAAATATCAACAACAATTTATCCCCAAGACAGGGATAGAAATCCTCAAAAGAGGGTGGTATCTCATTGTCCACTCACAACTCATAAAATCCAACAACCCATTGGTATTCTCTCAGAACTATCCCAATTTTTCACTAGCTCTCTTCCTCTTGACTTTCCCAACCCAAGGAATGTACCCCTTAACTTCTCTCATTCCATCGGGCATTTCATTCGTTTATCAGGGTCTCTCTGGAATAGGTAACTAGGAATATCACTATTGGGAAACTCAATGGAGCTCACTACTAGGAAAACTATCAGGAAAATAGTATCAAAGACTGGATTTTATAGTGCAACTCACATAAGAGTTCACTATTCAGGCCTAACAACCTATATTTCCAATATTCTTCTCCAAATATGCTCCAAAATTTTCCCATACTAATTTCCTGTCTTTTCCCCAATAAAGTTGACTCCCACACTCCCCAATGTTGATTTTACTTCATCCCCATGCTCCCAATAACTATGGGATGTGAATGCTCACACCCACCCTTTTACATGTATTCAATGATTGTCTTTGGAAACAGAACAACAAAATTAGAAGGTTCATATAACAATTTTAATTTTAGGAAGTGGGTTGAATTAATAGACATGATCAATCCTCCCTTGGAACCCTCTCTTAGACATTATATTAAACCATCCCCTCTCTTGTGTAATAATTCATTCCCCATTTCTATCCATGTCCCCTAGAAGCTGGAATCACTTTTTATTTGTGAAAATTTAGAAATACAATTTGAATATACATCACTTGGTCGTGGTCATACATTATATCTACATTAAGAATTAATTAAAATGGGGATTATAGTGGGGATGTTACACATTGAGTAGTACTTGGAACAATTGAATGGAACTTCATATGAATCCAAGGTGAACGATATCGATGTGTTATTGACAAGGACTGCTAAGATTTGGTGGAGAAACTAGGTGGAAGACTTGGCCATTTGGAGAACCATTGAAAAATTAAAAAATGGGTAGAGATGAAGGAAGCCTTGAAGGCACAATTTGGTTTGGGAAACCAATCATAGATCACAAGAAATCAATTTTTGGCTCTTAATAATGTTGTTAAGATCCAAGCCTACATCAAGGATTTCATGGTGATGATGTTGGAGATCAAAGATATGTCAAAGGGAAAAAGAAAAAAAATCCACTTAATGAATGGTCTGCAACCATGGGAGAAAAGTGAGTTGTGACACCAGAATGTGCAAACTCTTGCAACAACCATCACTATAGTGGACATATTGTTGGAATTTATGAGAGAACCCAAGATAGGTCCTTAGAATAGTGAGGAAACCATGGGTGAGAAGCAATATAAATGGAAGGGGAAGAATAAGAACAAAGGAAAAACAAAGATGTCCAATGGAATTGAAGATAATGCTAAGAAACTAAATGTATCAAAAGAAAAGAAGCCATTTTTCTATTGTATTTGTGATAAGGAACACTATGTGAAAAACTTTCCCTTGAAAGAGATGTTGAATACTTTGGAGAAGGAAGAAATCCAATATCTTTGTGTCTTGCAAGTCTTTAATGGTGTCATCGAAGTTGAATCTATGGAGAGCCAAGAATAGGATGAGACAAATATTTTCTATGTATAGGTTGAACTCAATGGGAAGTTAGTGAAAACCATGGCATATATTGAAGCGAATCATAACTTCATGATGAAGGATATTGTGCGGAAGATTGGGGTGCTGCCAAAACCAATGCATACAAACCTTCAAGACAGTCAACGCAAGTGTAGAGAGGGTCGTTGGTGTAGCCAAGGATTTCTTGTTGAAGCTTGGTGACTAGTATAGAAGAAAAGTTTCTCCATTATTCTTATGGATGATTTTGAGGATCCGTTATGAGAGGCATTCATGAGGAAGGAAAAGGAAAGACCTATTAATCACATTAACAATTGTTGATGATTTGATCGGTTAAGGTCCAAATAGAAACCTCACAAGGATATATATATATATATATATATATATATATATATATATATATA
>JZKD02S2153704.1:1009954-1046097 GCA_000966675.3 Picea glauca
ATATATATATATATATATATATATATATATATATATATATATATATATATATATATATATATATATACCCCTGTGTTTTTATAGAGGTGGTACCCCTCTGTGTTTTATTAAAGATAAATATTGAATATCTTGCGATCAAAATGGGAGATTACTTAATAGAAAAAACAAATCTTTATAACCCAATAAAAATGTAAAATACTATCTTTATAACCCAATAAAAATGTAAAATACTATTGATTGAAAACAATTTATGTGTTGACAAAAGAATTCCTGAGAAGAGGACCAAGAATCTTTAGTCATAAAAATGTAATATATGAAGAAATATTGTACCTAAGTAAATAAAAGTTATAGGAAAAATGATGCAATTCTCACATCCATCACAACATTCATAATTTGATCACATTCAAAGGAAAGAAAGATAAACTCCCACATTTGAGACAACTTTAAAATATTTTTTTAATTCAAAACATGAGAGAATATAATAGGAAAACTTTAAATATCTTATGCTCAAAACCCAAAGTTCAAAGGTATCACTAAAGTTTATCCCCAAAATAGTTCTCTGGGATTTTCAAAAAATAATATAGTCTTTAAAAGTCTGAAAATAAAATGCATTCGTCTAGAATTGGAATGGGATTGGCCTCCTGTGGAACATAAAATAGAAGGATGGAATAGGGTTGAACCTAAAAGGAAGACAAAGAGAAGCGATCAGAAATTGTTTATGTTTTATTGGGAAATACAAAACAGAATTGGATGTCTAATGAACGAGAAGAGAAAAGAATTGAGAAGAATTTGATCAGTTTACTCCGTATGATGGAATATCTCTCCCTATTTCTTATTGATGTTCCATTTTTATTGTCTTTGGTTGTCATTAGATGATTGGTACCAACCACCTTTGTCTGATATTCTTCAATTGTTTTGATTAAATCTTGCTTTAACCATTTTTCAATGTGTTCTCTCATAGGTGCGATGGTTATCTCCTACCTGACTTTAATATCAAATAATTTACTTTATAAATCTATTAAATCAATTGAAATTTGGTGCAATGTGTGTTCAATATATTCATTTGTATTAACATAACTTACATGCCAACTTCCAACTTCTTGTTCTTTGTACTCAGTCATACTATTGAAATTTTCCACTGATACACCTTTTAATATTTCCAAATGTTCCTCGAATTGTTCCCTCATCATAAGCATAGAATTTAAAATAAATTGTGGATCTTTCACTTCCCCTGTGATTCCTGGCAAGTCTAACCCAATCAATTTTAAATATAATTCCCCTTTTTTGACACTTGAAGTGTCACAAACAACCAATATTTATTTTAGCACTTTAATTATCTTAAGCCAACAAGATTTCAATTGTTTTATGCGATTATGGGATAGTAGATATTCTTCTTTTCTCTTTAGTTCACTCATACAGGAAAAATTTTAAAAAAATGTAGTGACAACATCTTCATAAAATACCTCATCATTATTGAGGTTAACCTAGGAGTATTACCTCAAATTTGCAATTCTAGAACCCAAAGAAAAACGAATCTTCACCAAGGCCCATTACTATAAAATTACATGCATTGTCTTATTTATATTCTCCCCAACATATTGGCTCACTGTAGAAAGAAAACTTAATGTTTCCTTTAATTTCGAGCTTGACCCTGGTGTTTCGTCCGATCTTTTCCAAGGATAAATAGTAGCAATTGGACTTGCAAATAAAAGGGGTGGAATTAGAGAATATTCTAGTTATTTAACCATGTCCTTGAGCATAGTATTCTCAACTTCCATTTCATCCACTGATACTTCTAAAGCATCACCTGCATTCCTACGAATAATTGCAATTCTTGATGGTAAGACTCCGCTCAAATTAAACTCTTAATGTATCTTTACTTGAACCTTTTTTTCTTTTGAATTGACTCTTTCAAAGACTAATTTATTTGAGTCTTTATCAAATAGAGAATTATGAAGAGTTAAGGATTCCTCTTCATAGAATATTGGTGTTTCCAATTCCGCTACAACTTCTTTTCTCTCTTGAATCCTTTTCTCTTCGTCCGAAAATTATATATCTTGAATATTGGTATACAAGTACATGTCTTCAAGGTCATATTCTTATTCAGGCACAATATCACCTATTTCCTATTGATTTTTTAGTCTTTTTCTCTTACTATTTATTGTGAGTTTATGAGGTCTTTCAAGATTCCTTTTGGGAGTATCATGGCCATTTCCATCACCAAAATTTTAATTTAATGCTTTCTTTTTCTCTTGGGTTACAAATTAATTTATTTTTTTTGGCGTGCCACTTCTTTGAGAATTACTTTGAGATTGTGTGCTTCTTTAATTTACAACCTTTATGTGTTGTCGATGTGGCTCATTAGTGCTAATAAAAATTTCGATATCTCCAACTGGAACTGCTTCAGGGTTCTTGTCATCATATTTTTCCTCTCCAAATAAGTAAGCATTTTCATATGATATACTGAAACCAATATAGATCATGCGATTCATAAAATATTAATTAGAGTCGAACAATTTAATCTCATTTTCCAACTTTAAAATTGTACTAGTTAAATTCGACTACATACTTATTACTTTTTGAATCATTCTTTAGTGTTATTTTCAATTCTCCATCGAAAAGAAATAAATTTATTTTCCTTTCTTTCATAAAAGAAGTTATCCTAGAATCTGTAGTATCTGCAAAATTCTATCACAATATTTTGTCTGGTACATAAAATGGAAGATAAATTGGTGCTTCTCAAGAACAGTAAATTTTTATGACACTTTAATTTTCCATTGCCTCAAAGCTTCCCCTTTTATCTAAAAATTTTTCTTCTTCAAAAGATAGTCTTGAAGTACCAGTTCCAAACATAAGTTTCTTAAAATAATAAATGAATGAGTCCTACACTTCATAAAAAGGGTACATTGACTTATTCTTCCATAAAGTAGGGTACCATGTATGAACTTGGCCTATCTTAAAGTTTGGTTGTTTTTCTAAACAAAATCCTGCTAAGACATCATAATATGCGATGGAAAAGATAAAATATGAAAACCTGTAAAACTTCTTATTCTTCCAAAAATTTTATAACTAGAAAGATATTTCAGAAGAAATGATTTTTGACCAATCAAAAATCACCTTTTCATGGATGGAAAAATATAAAATATAAAGAGCTAGACCAGGAACAATAATAGTTGATTCTTTTGCAACAATCGTAGAAAATATCCATGTGATTTATTGATATGTTTTCTTAACTAACTGGCATGTATAGTTGATAAATCCTCTGAAATTATCATTATATATTCCAAACATTGCATCAATAGGTCCCAACAACCATTTCGAGTCTTCAAGGAATATTTTTCTTAATTGACTTTGAAATTCATCGTTGGCTCTAGTAACTTTAACATTTTCTTGAAGGTTGAAGATCCCAGAGAAATTGGGGATTGTCCTTGCAACTGAATGATTCTCTCATTTTTATCGTAATTGTCTATACACCATTAAACCAACTATGTAACATAAAGAAATTCCGGAACACACCCTGCTTTAGAAATCCCTGATGTCCATATATCATTATCATTTCTTTCTTGAGGAGGAAATTTTGAATAATATTTGTATTCTCTGGACCAATGAAATTTTGGATCTTCTCCTACGAATGTATTCAGATCATCTCCATAAAATATTTCTTTCCTTCTATCCATTGTTCTTAAAGAGTTGGAAAATCATATATACTCTTTTTTGAAACATTAATATCAAAGAAAATATTTTTACATAATAAACCTTGAAGATATTTTTCGAAAGGATGATTAAGGAAAATTTGATTTGAATTTATTGAGAATGATCTCGAGAAAATCGCCATTAATACAATACTTTGATACTTAACCACTTGTTACTTCCATAATATATGTGTTTAATATTCCCTGGAGAATGTGACAAGAAGAGATGAGGGTTCATCGTAGAGTGGTCTAGAAATATGAAGGAATTATGGAGTAAGGAAAAACTCCATGGACCCCTAGTAAAATATTCATAAAATGACTAAGTAGAAAAAATCAGATAGAGGGACGGAAAGAAAAGAAAATCTCTCAAGGATTGTGATACGATCTCCACTTTTGCGATAAAAGATTGAATTAGTTAAGTGTTAAGAAAAAGAGAAATGAAATTTCAAGAAAAGACTAAGTATTGTAAAGTGGACAGACAAAGCTTTTGACATTAAATGAATGAGGAACTTATCCCATGGTGAAAAATAGAAAAAGATTATAAGTGTTGTATGAAATGAGGATGGAGAAATATTGAAGTTCATTTTGGTAACAGAGGAAGAGAGGTAAGTTTGTGGAATACTTCAAAAATAAAATATGTACTGGTCCATTTTGAATATGGAGGAACACAATGGTGTACTTTGCAGGAAGCATAAGTTATAACAATATTCATTTACCCACTATAAAGTAGAAAAATCTCTGAGTGTAGAAGCATGATATACAAGAGAGAGATATTTAACATAAGCGTATTTTAGGATCAACAACAGTTTAACCATTTTCTTAGGACAGATTCAATTTTTTATTTTGACCATGAGGAGGAGGGAAAGGGGTACATGGATGTCCTCCTTGTGGATGGTTGTTGCAGATATCTAGAGAATACAACCTTATGGGAGAGAACTTGGAAAATTTGGGATGATGGTTGGACATCCCAACACAAAGAACGAAAGGATACTTGTGTCAATGGAATGGAGGCTTTCTGATATTGAATACATAGCTGGATATTTACATAAGGAAGTGGATGTCTTGGAATATTTCTATTTGAAGAAATATGAATCGTAGTGAATATTGGAGTAAGTCAGAGAGTGTAGGATTCTAGAACAATTCATTGAATAGGAGTAGAGACCATCCATGGACTAAGAGGATGTGAGTGAGACACAACAACCTTGGTGATGATAACCAAGGAAGAGTTTAATTCCTCCTCTAGTGAACTTGGGCATGGTGAATGGTTGTATGACCCTAAGCTTGAATTACTTGTTAAGGAGTCTGAAGGAAGAATTACTTCAAGTGTACAATTTATTATGTATATAATTCGCAAGTACAACAACTCTTTGTAGATTGCAGTGGGATAAATTAGAGATTAGGGAAATGGAAGAAGCAACCACCCTCCTTCACCTTCAAACTAGACAACAACAGATTGTCTCACTATCTTGGTGTGAGGCAGTGAGGCCTATGGCGTGCTTCAGGAAGTGTCTTGGTGAAATCTATTGGGAATGAAATTGGGAAACTTGACATATCATAGGAAATGAGGAGCTACAAATGTGATGCGTTTGCAGACAGAAAATGGTGTTTGAATGTGAATATGTGAGTTCTTCAAACATAGATGTGACAATTGGACTAGCTACCCATTAAATTGAAGTCACAAAGGTATCCAATTCATGAAAGAATGAGTAGACAGACAAAATTATGTAAGTAGAAGTAAGTCAATGAGACATGAAAATTCGTAGACTCGTGTATATTCCTAAGGGGATTTTTTCATGACAACAACAGTTAAGGAGAGAAAAAGTGTTGTGTAGTGACAAGAGATATAGATGAGGCAGAGGCACCATGGGTATCAATGGATGTTTACAGGGATGACAACAAATTGGGTAGGGAAGGATGTAAGGTCTCCCATGACACCCACTGAGCATGTGTGATCCTTTGGTTGACATGTATATGAGTCAAAAAAGAGAACATAGGGGGGATCTAGTCGGTTAAATGAACAAAGACATGTAGGTGTGGGAGCGAGCACCTTGGGTGCATGGCGGTGAAGTGAAGAACCAAGGGGGTATACACCTTACTTTCCTTACCATGAGGTATGGATACTTGGCCTACATTTGGGAAAGGTTGGGATGACTTGGGTATGTGCCAAAGGAGTGGACCTCCATTCCCTTGGAAACATGGGCACGTTGGAGAGGTTGGATGATCCCATATGCACACCCATAGAAACTCACATAGTTGGTTGAATACACGCAAAAGGAAATGGCACACTAAAGCATTTGGGGTGTGTCTTACCAATAGATGTGACGGTTTATGAGTGCATAGATTCATTTGGATGCACTGAGTATGTGAAGGGGTGCATCGGTTTGTTTTGGCACGATGGTTCATAAAGGGGCACAACACACCCAAAGGATGCAATAATTTGTAAAGGTGAAATTTGGATTCCATACAAGAAAACAAGGGTGAACAACCAAGGAGGAAGATGGGAGAAATAAGGAATAAAGAGTAATTCAAGCGACTGATGCAAGGTTATAACGAAAGAAAATAATGAGGCAAAGTTGTGAAGACATGGAGAAAAGTAGCCAATAGTGGGACACACAAGGAGTGTTTCGAGAATTTTGAACGTAGTTCTATGTGAGAAATGTTATAAGGTAGAACACAAGTTTGTATTAGCTTTGTGAAGTCTATGAAAGAGTAGGGACAATAATTTTTCAAAAGGGTGCACATTTGGGGTGCACCACAAGGGTTTTGAAAGATGTTACATAAGAAAGTCTTTGTGTGACGAATCCAAGTATGAGTTTCTTGGTGAATTGAGGCAATTCATAAGACTCTTCCTAATTTGTAAACCAAAATGATAGTCCTCATACTGTAACTATTTCACAATAACAAGACTTAGGCATGTCTTAACCACATTTTGTGTTTCCCACACTATTTTTGTTTGTGTCTCTTGTTTTTTTTTTCATGTTCATGGATGTATGCTTAAATGACTAAGTGTTAAAGATATTAACAAGGTTGTTTACGTACAAAAGTGAGTTGAATATTGTTGTAGTGTGACTCACCTGTAGCCTAGAATGAAGTATGGGTATGCTCTAGGTGAAGAGGCATAGTTTAGAGGAAGTATTCTTGGTGTTGCCAAGAAGCCAAGTAAGAACCTTCATAGTGTTGCACACCCTTCATAGTGTTTCACACCCTTTTGGATTGTGACAAAAATTATATTCTAAAATAATATAGGATAATTTTATTACTTTTAAGTATGATTATTTAATTAAAATTTTAACCTAATATATATTTTTTTGTTTCAATATAATTTTAAAACTTAATTACCATGGAAATGGGTGACATGGATAGGTCATTAGGAATGTACAAATTCCTCAGGTCCATATTCTATTACTAATGGATAACATCTAGTAAGGGAATATGGAATGTAGGAGGATCTTAATGTTCGTGTTATATAATATCTCATTTCTATCACCTCTAGTTGACTAGTTAGTCTATGTGTGCTTGGTATTGATGAGAAGAGTATGATAAATGGGATGGAAATGAACTTTCCAAATCATATACATGAAAAGTTTGGATGAGGGGGAAGAAAATAATTTATTCTACACAAGATAATCGATGGAATATTGGACAACCCCCTATCTAATGATGGGTTACATCTACTATAAAAAATATTTGATGGTAGTCACCGGGCTATGTGGTAGAAAAAGGAAAGGAGAAAAATAAGTCATATAAGAAAATTCAAGTGTAATTTATATCAAAAGGCATGTTCTATTCTACTAACAACACTTAGATCCAAGGAATAGAAAAGTAGGGAACAAGCTTGAGGAGAAACCTCCACATTGCCACAAGTCTTAGAAATAGTCTCACCTGTGACAACCAAAGAAAGGTAAGAATATAATAAAGTTGTTTATATAAAGTGGATTTGAACTAGTGAATGGTGTTGCAAGGGGTATTCAACCTCATTGACTAGACTCACCAATCAACTAGCCAAGTCTACTATAGTATTCGATTAAGAGGTAGGTCAAGCATACAATTAGATTTGACTAAATGAACAGTTAAGGAATGTAAGTAACTGATAAATATATATCATAAATATATGTACACTATTATGTAATGGAAAGAAAAAGGTTTTTCTTGACATGTATATATATAATAAAATCTATTGATGGTTCTCCCCCACCTGTGTATGCTCTTCTATATGTTTATGTGTTCTTATATATAATGTTGTAATGTGTAATTATTTGTGTAAGGACTTGCTGGGAACCTTCTCATACCTTCTCCTAGACTACAACAAATGGGAAAGAATATATGTAAAAAAATCTAAAAATTTATGAAGTTTATGAAAATATTGTAAAACAATTCAAATGTAATGTTGAATAAGACAAATGTGTTAATAAAAAAAAATGAAATAGAAAAAATGAAAGAAAAGAAAACTGTGAGGAATGGGAAATGAAGGGTTGACCTATTGGCCTTCTCACTTCCCTAACTCTCTCTATTTCCTCATGTAGTTAGACTACCAAATGGTCTTTGAGTGAGGGAGATGAGGATGCAAAAAGAGTATTAGTTTCATTGTAACTAGATATTTCCAAAAGTAATGGATTAATCCCCATTCGAAGTTGGTTTTCCTAATTGGGTTTCTAGGGTAAAATTCTTGTGTTAATTTATTATTGTTTCACTTCATGTTGTTTCTATTTATATTAAATGGATTCCTAGTGTTGTTATGGTAAAGTTAACCTTGTGGACAACTGAAACCCCCTTGGATCGAGACCCCTTCTTTGATCAAAGACATAAGGAAAATAAATGGTAGCTACTATCCCTTTATACCTATTTCAACAAATGGAATAATAAGTAATAGATATATGACTCACATTTTCACGATGGTTATCATCAATTCTCTAGCCTTTGAACTTGTTGACCAAGCTCCTAGGCGTAAGATATGACCTACAATGAACAAAGAGGAATCTACTTTCTTGTACTCTATATTTTTAGGTGATAATCGATATATCTATGATGACTCACACAAAAATAGAAATATATGAGACAATGACACAAAACATGAAGGGAATAGGAAAAGCTATATATTAATAGAAATCCACAATAAAGAACTTACAATCCAATGTTGATGTTGCAATATCTCCTCCAATCTCTCCTAACAAACCCTCTCCTTAATGTCTAAAGATCAGAATTGTGATGCTCTCATGGATTATCCTCCTCTTTTCACCTTGGAATGCACTCATTATATAGGAATTGGAGACTTAATCATCATTAAGTAATTTGGGAAATAGTTGAGGATTTAGCTCCATAATTTGGGGTTTATATTATCTTGTGGATATTGAATTTACCTAATATGGAGCCATGATATAGGAATTGAATCCTTGACCTCATATTATCATAAGTATCCTTTAGAATAAGGTGGAATAGACATAACTCCCTCTAACCACATCAACACTTCCCCAACACTTAGCACAGGGCATTGGCAATGGTCCCTATACATGGGAAGGGGAGCATTGATAAGAGTTCAGCGTTCCCTATATATGGGAAAGGGAGAATTGACCTTCAAAAATTGTCAAAATATCAAGCTAAAATGTATTGTGTTTCCCTTCTCAGGATGAGTCTCTCTCCTCTCCTCCAAAATGACTAAGGATTATGACAGATGTTCTTCCATGGTGTCAAAGTTGTGACACTTAATAAATTGCATGTGACACTTAGTAATCTACATAAATTACGTGATAAAGTTCATGCAACACTTAGTGAGGTGCATACAACACTTAGGACACTTAAGTGCAACATTTGGTGGTGCAACATTTAACTATGTAATATATGCCCCCTAAAGTATGAGGTCAAAGGAGAAACTGATGTCCGAAACAATTTAAAAAAATATTAATGCAAGGGTGATGGTGTAGGAGAGCCATGAAGAATATGCAAACAAAAATCAAACAATATATATGTATCAACCTATAAGAAAACATACCTATGCTCAGAATAAACTTACTTAAATCATGGTCATCAACCAATACAATGTGGATCCATGAAATCATTGACTAAGGATATGGCCACCAAACATATATCATGGATTCATACCTCCATGACTCAATCAGTTCATACCCACAAAATAATACACAGTAGAGGTACATGATATAGATGGATGTCAGTGGCCTCCCACCTATTCCAACCTCATCATTTAGGTAGTTTTCTAGTTCGACAGTTTTTTCCTAGTTTTCGAGTCCCTGACTTTCAGGGCTGTTTTGAGGCCCTAAACAACGTTTTTAGGGCTCACCACAGTCTACATATATCGGGCTTGCCACAAGAAACATGTGTATTCCTCGGATAGACCTTTGGAAAAATTCAAAATTCATGAAACAACGGAGATCGTATGCAAAATTCACAACCCTGGGAAGTTGATGTACTAACTTACCCAAATGGGGCCCACGTGACTTTTGGCGCTTCATCTCCTAGGGTTAGATTTTTGGATGTCTACAGTTTTTGACATTCCTTTTTATTGTAAAAAGGCCTTAAGAGCCTCATTGTAATGATCTTCTGGGGAATGAGCACAGTCGTCACATCTCTTCTTAGAGATAAGCCACCACCATTCTAGCAAGCTTGTTTTCCATTGCATTTTACAGTTTCATCTTATTTCCATATTGAATAGAAACTAGTGTTATTGTATATTTTTTATTCTATGTTAAAAATATCTTGATAATAATCTATATATTATCATAAAATATATATCAGTGGTATCATAGAGGTATGTTGCTTCTCATTCTTAATGCATGTCCCCAACGAGGTTCAGGTACAAAGAATTGGGTCTCAAGCTTGATTCTCTTGAGGAAAAAATATATCGCATGCCCAAGCGACCTTTCATGGAAGGAGACAATATAGATGACGGGACAGGATATCCCTTCAAAATGTTGCTCGAGGAATCCCTCACCAAACATAGGAACGAGATGATGGATAGTTGTTCACAAGTTCTTCGGTTGCTACCAACAAGCGACATATCTTCCTCAAACAAAGGTGTCTCCCACTTCAAGGTACAAATCAACTTCGATATTCCTATATTTGAAGGTGAGATAGATGTAGATGTTGTAGAAAAATGGTGGAATCTTCTAGAAGGGTATTTCTCTATCCATAACTTCGCGAATAGAGAAAATATTACTTTTTCACTCCTCAAAGTCATTCCCCATGTCAAATATCATTGGGAAACTTTCTGTGAGTAGAAGGAAACAGAGGAACCCTCATTATTTACAGTCGAGGTCACCTGGGAATCCTTAAGGAATGTTATTGAGGAACAATAATACCCTGTTTGAAGTTATGACGACATGTATACAAAATGGACCATGTTGCGACAGGAAAGGGACCAAGCAGTGTCGGAGTTCACAAATATCTTCCATACCTTTCACAACAAGCTGGGTAGCAAAGATTATGAGCAACATCTAGTGCTCAAGTATTGTGTCAGTATGCATAGATACATCTAGGATTAAATGGATTTTTCAGACATCTCATCCTTGGGCCCGAACTACCGATATGCCATCAAATTCGAGCAGAATCTCAAACAAAAGATGGAAAAATTTGAGCTTGAGAACCCCTCACAGTAAAATCCAGGAAAGGGTGGCCCCAACCTACAGAACAAACAACAAAGCAAATATACATTGCCTTAGGACAACCATTCCAGGCTACAATCAAAGAAGGACATCGAAAATACAAAGAAATATATCAGGAAGTGGTGCGACTTCCATAAGATCCCCTAGAATAGCACTATTGATTTTCACTCAAATAAGTCGTCGGTGGATGAGATGAAATCCTATGAATCATAGGAGGGTTATGAATCTGAGTTAGAAATAGAAAGGGGGAGACAAATCATTGATGCAGAACCCAATACTACCATTGCTACCACCAAGATCCATCTCGGTGAACCAGACGAGACAGAGGGAGGCGAGAACCTTTTTCATTGACAGATGTGGGTGAAGGGTAACCCACTGCACTTCATCGTTGATAGTAGTATCTAGAAGAAAATCATCTCATCATAGGTTGTCAAGTGACTATCTATGTCGACAATGACGCACCTACATCCCTACACCATCGGATGGCTCCACCAAGGAAGAGAAATTTGTGTCAGCAAATAATGTCGTCTGTCATATGACATCAAGCCCTTCAAAGATGAGGTATTGCGTGATTTTTCCTATCTCGAAGTTTGTAATGTTATTTTGGTCCAACCATATTTATGGAAACTCCATGCTATATATGAGTCTAGGCCTTATAGTGTTATGATTACTTTGAACAATAAATGGTACAGGATACCAGAGGCAGTCCTACCTAGTGGTATTTCCTTGATCTTTGCCAAGCAATGTAGTAAATTCATCTCTTAGATGGGGAAATTTGTCTTCTTCGTGATTTTCTCTTGGAATGAGCAAAATATCATAGCCACATCTAGGGTCTCTAAGGCTGAACTATCCACACAGAAGAAGCAAGTGGAAAAGGTCGTGGAAGAATACTTGGATATCTTCTCCTCGTCTACTGGGGTACCTCTACACTGTCATGTCAAGCACCCCATCAATATGACCCTTATGTCACCTCTTCCCAATGGGCCAGCCTACCGCTACTCTTTCTTAGAGAATGAGGAGATCAAGCGATAGATCCAAGAACTACTCCACAAGGGGCATATCCATCCCATATCATCACATTATGGGAGCCCAATCATGATGGTACATAAGAAATATGGAACCTGACGACTCTGCATTGGTTATTGGGTCCTGAATAAAATCACAGTCAGAAAATGGTACCCAATTCCCCGAATCAACGACCTCCATGATCATCTTACCGAGGCCAAATAATTCAATAAGATTGATCTGAAATATGGCTACCACTAGGTCCTGATAGAACAGGAAGATGTATAGAAGACTGCCTTAAAGTCCAAGGAAGGTCTTTTCGAATGGTTGGTCATGCCCTTTGGATTGAAAAATTCTTCAACCACTTTCATGAGGATGATGGAAGATATCATGCGACCATTCACCAATAATTTTGTAGTGGTGTATATGGATGACATTCTCATTTACAACAAGACTTAGGAAGAACACTTGCAGCATATTCAACAGGTTTTGCACAGCCTGCGACAGCACAAGCTATACACAAACTTGGAAAAATGTGCCTTCGACATGGACAGGGTCCATTACCTAGGCTACATCGTAGATCAACATGTTGTACATGTGGATCCAACCAGGATCTAGGTCATCCGTTACTGTCCATCCCCAACCACATTCACTGAGATTCAGAGCTTCTTGGGCCTTGCCAATTTCTACCGCAGGTTCGTGTCGGGATTCTCCCATATTGCATGGTCCCTCATCCAAGTAACCATGTGTGGTGGTAAGGTGAAATTTGTGTGGGGTCGGTCCCAACAACAAGCATTCAATGATTTGAAGAAGGGCCTGTTCTCATCCCTAGTAATTTCACTACCAGACATGCAACAACACTTTCATATCATGAAAGATTCTTCAAAGTATGTTGTGGGTGCCATTCTCACTCAACACGGCCACCCCGTGGCTTATCATAGTGAGACACTATCAAATTTTTTCCATAAGCACCCTGCTTACGACAAATAAATGTACTCCATTGTGAAATCCTACCACCAATGGAGACATTATATTATTGGGAAGGAGATAATCATCCACACTAGTCATAAGCCATTGTAGTTCATGCAGACACAAGGAAAATTGTAGAATTACCACCATCCGAAGTAGTACACATACTTGCAGTAATTCCATCTCAACATCAAGTATAAAACATGAAGAACCAAACATGTCGTTGATTTCTTCAGTAAACCACCAGTCACAACACTCACCATGGTGATAGACTCTTTTGACGTTAAGACCTCTGGATGGCCCCAAATCTATGAGACAAACCCGGGCTTTGCCACCACCTACCAAATGTTGGGCAGAAACACAGTTGTTTCTAATTTCCATATTCAGGATGGGTTGTTGTGTCGTCTAGGCCATATCTGTGTTCCATCAAGTGAGAAAATGAAGTTGATCTGGGAAGCCCACTACAATCTAGTGGCAAGACACTTCGACATCGAAAATACAATGGCAATGATGCAAAAACATTTCTATTGGCTGAAACTTCGACAGGAGGTTAGTAAGTATATCAGGTCATGCATTGCCTGTGATATTGCCAAACCAATCACTAAGAAACATGGCATGTACACCCCTCTTCCTACTCCTGACAAGACATGAGAATCCATATTCATGGACTACATGTCGGGCCTCCCATCCACCAAGTGGGGAAATGACTGTGTTTTTTTTTTTTGTTGATTGCTTTTTGAAGATGGAGATTTTGGCCACCTGCAAGAAGAGCATCACAGTAGAGGCCACTTCCAAGCTCTTCTTTGAACGAGACTAGGTACATTTTGGAATCCCACAAACCATTGTCACAGATCAGGACAATTTATTTCTCAACACATTCTGGTCTATCCTCTGGTCACTGTTGGACACCAAGCTCGACAAATCCATGACCTTCCACCCTCGGACAGATGGCCAAGCCGAGGTCATAAATCAAATGATCATGCATATCCTACACATGTATAACTCCAAGCACCCTCGCAAATGGGATGAGAGTCTTCCCTATGTCCAACATAGCTATAACCGAGCCCTACATAGCTCAACTAGCCACAACCCATTTCAGGTGGGGTTGGGATTCCAACCATTGGGTCCCATAGATGTTGCACTACCCCTTGCAGTCACCTTGGCTGACTCAACTCCTACTCCAATTGAAGCTGACAAATCCAACCGGTTCATTGATCAGATCCAACACATCCGCCAACAGGTTCAAGATATCCTACATAAGTCCAATAACAAGTACAAGCAATGCCATGATCAACATCGAGTTCCACATAAGTTTCAGGTGGGTGAAAAAGTTTGGTTTCATTTGTAGAAAGAATACCTTACCAGACCCTATCAGAATATTTTCCCACTCTTTTATGGGTCTTAAACCATCACCAAGTTTGTGGGTGATAATTCTTTTGAGCTCAACATTCCTCTTTTTCTTGGCCTGCACCCAGTGTTCAACGTGGATCTCCTTCGACCTTATTTCCCACCATTATTGGACACCTCAGAGATGGAATAACAACTGACACCAACAAAGCTCAAACTTGACTGCATACAACATGCATCCAATGATCATATTGTGGAAAAATAGGTCAAGGAAAGTCGCGAGAAAAGGATCTAGCTTTATCGAGTTGTCAAAGTAGGGCATCTCCTGCACCCAGTCAAATGGCTCACTCGGGGACAAATTCAGAAAAAATTCCCTCATATAATGGGGGAAATCAATGCAATGGATACCATTGATTCCTAAATGGGGAGGGTTGGTCCATATGAATTTTGGTGTCCCCCCACCTATTCCAACTGGGTCATTTTGGCAGTTGTCTAGTTTGACAGTGTTTTCCTAGTTTTTGGGTCCCTAGTGTTTTGAGGCCACCAAAACTTTTGGGGTCATTTTGAGGCCATAAACAATGTTTCTAGGGTTCTCCATAGTTATCATATGTATGGATCTCCACATAAAACATGTTTATTCCTCATATATACCTTTCCAACGGGCTATCATGCGCCTAAAATGAAGATCGTATGCCAAAGTTACGACCCCAGGAAGTTGATGTACTAACTTACCCAAATGGGGCCCACATGACTTTTGGCGCTTCATCTCCTAGAGTTAGTTTTTTGGATGTATAAGGTTTTTGACATTCCTGTTTATTTTAAAAATTCCTTGAGAGCCTCATTGTAATGGTCTTCTGGCGAATGAGCGCAACTGTCACATCTCTTCTCAAAGATAAGCTGCCACCATTCTAGCAAGCTTGTTTTCCGTTGCATTTTACAATTTCAACTTATTTCCTTATTGAATAGAAACCAATTTTACTGTATATTTGTTATTCTGTGTTAAGAATCCTTTGATAATAATTTGTATTCATTTTTTTCTACCAATAAAATTTGGATCGCTACAATATGACAAAAACATAACCACATACCAATACAAAGTGGATCTATGTGACAACATATACATCATTAAGATTTCTAATATGATGGTTATACTAGAATCTTCTACATACTCCAATGCTCTCCAACATAGCCTTGTAAAAGAACATAACATAGTGTGCACCCAACCCAAGGTATTCATCCCGATCCTGAAACAATGTGATTCTAGCCATGTCAATAGATGTCTTGATGTCAAATATGGTGAAAACCACTTGATTATTGGTCGTTAGTGTATATCGTTAACTAGCGCAAGGGAAATCACCAATGATGACAATGACTCCTAAGGTACCCTAGTACATTCCAATGAATGTGAATAAATGAGTTGAGGTTGAAAATCTGTGGAATCATTTGATCATAGGTAAATGTTGTAAAGTTACTATAGAAGGAGAGGAAACCTGTCGTGGAGGCATGCAGGTTCCAAGGTACTAATTGGTTTCTAAGTCCAATTCCTAGATAAAGTGTTGAATTTAATAGGAATAGACTCGTTGAAGGAGTGCCATGATGTATCCCTCATCATTGAAATGAAACTGACATAATAAAGTGATGTGAGACGATAGATTAAATGTGTATGGACTAATACACCAATGAAAACTGGTAATATTGCATAATGTTTGGTTTGAGGTGAAACTTGCCTTGAACATTTTTAGGCACAACAAATGACTTGGAAGCATTGAATTGACTAATAGATATACCAAAACATAGCGTGATGGTCACTAGGGCACTCTTTAAGTGAGATAAAGGAGTATGAGGACTCATAGGATTGGTATGAATCAAAGATAAGAAGATTATCCAACTGTAATATGAGATTCAAACATGTGCCAGGGAGACAATAGACAACTTCCATAATGTTTTCCAAAAACTTGACTCACTTCCTTCAATTTCCCCGCCCCCCCACCATGATTGGTGATTACTTTTTTTTTTTTTTTAATGAGCTTGAGGATGATAACAAATGCTTGGTGTAGCTCATATTCAATGAGTCCTTCATCAAATGTTTAACGAACCTAAAGAAGGAGGGATTTGCTCCCATATGGGTCCTTTGATGCATAATTTTATGAGTTCAAAGAAGGAAATATCGGTGGTATTTTTATGTTTAGAGAGTATGCAAATATCTTAAATATGACTCCAACGATGTTATTTTTCATAAATTTAGTCCCCTAAGGATGAAAAGGGGTAAACCAGTACCAGGGAGAAGTATTCTAGTCAACATTGACTATAGTATTCATTTTTCGTAATTATTCCATCTGGTTTGAGAAAGGGTTAAATTTACACCAAACAGAAGCCCTTTCAAATCCTTTTCATGAGTGTGAAACAAAGCAATCTCAATCGACAATATTTTCATCTTTATAGATTCTAAAAATAGTTTAAAGGAGACTCCAAAGAGTTCATTTTTCATGTATTTTTTACGATCTCTAAAAAGTAATAAAAGTATACTCGATAACCTATTCTCATGTATTTATGAGCACAAGAAAGAACAAATATTAAGCTCCTGGTTATCTGTTTCATTTTTTAACGAGCTTGCAACAGAGAATGAAACTCTGCTCAGAGTTGGTTTCATTTTTTAACGAGCTTGAAACTGAAAATTACCATGCTCTGGGTCGATTTCATTTTTACACGAGCTTGAAACAAATAATAAAATTGTGCTCAGGGTTGGTTTCATTTTTACACGATCTTGAAATAGAGAATAAAATTGTGCTCAATGTCACTTTATTTTTTTAGCGAGCTTGAAACAACAAAATAAACTATGCTCAAGGTTGGTTTCATTTTTAAATGAGATTGAAACCAAAAGTAAATTATTCTTCAGTGATACCCATTAGTGGGTTTTCTTTCCAACGTGATGTCCAGAGATTGGTAATTTCCCTCCATCATGATCGACAAAAGCTATTAGTTTAACTCCAGCATGATGTCCATAGGTTGGAGACATGCCCGTGTTATCACTCTATAATTTTCCTTGGTTGTGAAAGGAAAACCCAAAGGTAACCAAAAACCAACTTGTAGATTGGAATCTATCCCTTCCATCCTAGAGAGGGATCTCTATTACAACTCAGCCATAGGAAAGACTACTTATTTAATCAACACAATGGATAGATCTTGAGTTAAGTGAGTTTTTCAAAATATGGTGTTAGGGTTGAGAGAAACACCGATTGGGCATGGATTCATAATAAAACACCAAGGATTTCACACTGGTTAATATGAGCAAATGCACTTCAAAGGATAGGTAGATAGAAATATGTCAATATTCAAAACTATTGTAGTAAGGTGGTGAGAATAAAATAACACATCAATTATTACATAGCACCAAGCAGTGGATGAGTTATGTTACAATATCAAAATATTAAGATAGAAATTTGAATGTGAGATAAAGAGCATCAAAGATGAATTCTTTACCTATAATATTCCATTAAAAATAGAATAGAAAACATCATGATCAACAAATATAGGAAATGTTAACAAGGAAAAAAAAATTGCATCTTACTAACATAAGAATCTCTGAGGAAAATATTCAAGTCCTTCAGCTCGAAAGCTTTCATTAATAAAAACCAAATACAACAACCAAAGAGTCTTTTTTCTCAAGTATCGAACCTCTTCACCCTCATTTTGTTCCTGATATATAGAAATTACATTATATTCTAACTCCATAGAGTCAAAATATTTAGGGTTTCTCATTTTAGAAGGAGTTACAACTTATTACAATTGATTACTAACTAATTTGCCACAGACTCCTATAATTTACAGTTTGATTTCTTGACTAACTTATAAAACCATAACATATTTTGATTACATATATTTAATGGTAGAATGGTTTATTTTTCGATCTTGATGATGAAATTAAAAACTCATCACATATGGCAGCTAAATATGATTCCACATGGGTTGACTATGTGATTTCGCAACAGCCAGGAAACTTGCTGCGAAATCTCTTTTTCAACAGGTTCGCAACAAAACGGGTAAAGTTACCACAAAATCTTTGTTCCTTCTTGTTGGTTTTGAAGAACTGATCCAGGATTGATATAACATCTCCAAAACTTTGAGCTGATATCACAAAAAACAAAAACATTATATATCTTGAATATCCCCAAATCATTCCACTGCCACTTGAGCCAACAAATTTAGATCCTTCTTGGCAGTTTGTTCCTTCCTCACCTTATTCTTTTCCTATAATTTTGTATTTTGTTTGTATAGGTTTTTTACTTGTATGTGTAGGGGAAAATATCTCTTAACCATCTTCTTTTTGTTTTCCAATTCTGCTTCACACAAATCCAAGTGTTTTTCTATTTTCCATTTCATTTTTTTGTTTTCTTCCCTCAGTTGTACAATCACAACCTGAGCTTCTTTCAATTGTTTCCTTAGTCCCATAACTTCCATGTTATATTCTTATGAAGGAGATTACGATTCAATAACTTCTTCAGTAGCACACTAAACATGCATCTCAAGTATGGTCTCTTCATCATGGGTTTGTCTCTTTGTTGATGATCCAGTCAAAGGTCTGCTAAGTTTTTCTTTCTCAACTACTTATGGACTTAACATCACTTTTTTACTTGGTGAAGATTGGACTTCCACAATTTCCTCATATTCATGAAAAGGATATGTCTCATGTGTAGGGATTAGTTTATTCATAGCTGACCTGGTTAGGGGTCTCTTGGGTTTTTCTATTTATGTTGTTTCAAGAGTGAAAGGAATATTTTTTCCTTTCATCTTGCTTTTCTTATTATCATGGGTTTCAATTACAATAGGTTATTGTTCTTTATCTCTTCCTTTTTTACTTTTCAAACTGCCAAAAGATGCTTTATCATTTTTTGAAGGCGTACTTTCCTTAGATGGTGGAGAAGTAATGGTATCTGCACAAAACCCTGATGTAGACAAAAAAAAACTCCATTATCCATTTGCTTCCCTAAGATCCTCAAGGACTAAAAGTTTGATAAGACTAAAATGAAAGAGACTAGATTCAACTTTCTTAGACTTTTATTTTACTTTGTCATCCATTTTCCCCAAGCTTCTAAAAAGATAATATGGAAGATCTAGACATTTCTTACCTGTGAAATGCATCTGTAGTCTGATATGGTACATGTAGACAATGTTAAAATGCCCCTCACAAGTGAAATATCTCTGGATCACTCGCAACAGTTGGTCATGATGTTCTAACATATGGTTTATTGGAACCCCTTTAGACATGTTTTCATTATGATATTATGCCGTAAAATAATCATTACAGTATGAAGAATCCAGAGCCATCCAATTGAACCACCTCTCACCTTGCAAGGGGATGTATATTGCTATTGCAATTGTTTACTCTATGACTTTAATTTCCAGTGATCCAAATATTGTTTTGACTCCATCAAAATTCATGGAAAATTGTTTACCTACCTCAATGTGACCTCCTTGCAACTTTTCACAGAAGGTGAGGCATCCCAATGTTTGAAAGGATTCTCTGAAAATAAGATTTGAATCCATCAATTGCAGACCCTGGGGTTCAAACCTATATTACCTCCCTTATATATCTTCTTCTTTTTCTTGTTATGCTCTGCGATTTTTGGTGGATAGTAATATTATGATGGTGGGCATAGGTGGTATCGAATATTAAGCAACGTACATGAAATAAGAGAGAGGGCTTTAGCAACAAGAAATTTTGCAACAAACTGGACTTTTGACTATTTAAAAAAAAAAGGATATAACACATGAATATAAAAACCTGATTGAAAATGACAACAATGAATCTCATGACCTTACTCCCATGATTTCCTGACCATTATGGACATAAGGTATTTCTGCAAAGATTTGACATTGATAGTTGGTCTCTGCAAAATTTTAGGAGGTTTTGCAACAAATTTAAATTGAATGGTTACAAGTCCCTTAAAGGTACAATTTGGATTGGAAATTCTAAGTAACCTATGGTGCATGTGATATCATTCTCTCATGACTCTTTGAAGACATAATGTAACAACTTAAGACTCACCCTTTTTTCAAATGATGAAAAAGATTGTGGGGTAACCATGTGACAAAACTAACTTGAAAATACCAACCACTCACCTATGACTTGAGATGATGCTCTGATTCCCTTAGACATGACTCAATCAAAACCAAAATCAATTCAAAATTGATTGATCCAAATTCTTTTTTCATGGAACACTAACTCTAGGACTTGGACACGTGGTCTTTAAAAACCAAGACATGACCACAAGACTCAACAGTAAACAAAACAAAATGTTTTGACTTTGTAAATTTACACATACTAACATGGGCTCCAATGGGGATGTTATCATCCCTCTGAGATAGAAAATAACACCATAGACTAGTATCCTTCATCCATTGTGCTATTCAAAATCATGAATCCTACAACCTACGCTTGCTTGTTCCCAGACCTTCAAGTCAAAACAAAATTGCAAACATTGTTAAATTCAAATTGACACTGTAATCTGACCGCACTATGCAAACTAAAGGAACTTCTTAAAACATCAAGATTATTTATGTACGCAATCCTACTCTAAGATGCTAAAATAATTGTCAGGTCAATTGGTACAATAATCCTAATGAAACCAATCAAGAAGCTACTCAAGTAATTGGATTCCTTGATTGCTCTTGAACAAAATCAAAACTGGACACTGTAATGGAAAAGGAAATTGATGATGGATATGGTATTCAAAGTGAAAACATGATTGAGAGTTCAGACTGAAAAATTCCTCCATATAATCAACTACAGGATCATAAAAATCATAGAGCCATATTCTATTTGTTGATCCTCATTGCATTATGCAATTTGATTATCATATTTGGATTGTTCATGTGTGTTTTCTTTTCAACATATGGTTTCATCTGTAAGTTGTCAAATTCATGATAAAAATAAAAAAATTGTTCATTCTTCACAACTGAGGGAAGCATTACCACATCATGTTTATGTTGCAAAAGAATTTCAAACCAATTGCCCCGATGTTGAAAGTATTGAAACTCTATTTGAACCTCTGTATCTTCAAGATCTTTTTCAATTTCCTTGGAAAATTCATAAAAAACTGGGATCTTATCTTCTGAACTACATTTAAATGACTTTAAATAATAATATAAAAATGAAGAAAAGTTTTCATCCACTTCATCATTGGTGTAAATATCATTCCATTGTTTAAAACATTGAATGGAAAGAGATTTTTCTACAAACTCTGCTTTCTCCGTCCATGTTTCGAAGAATATTACCCAAAAACCTATAATAGTTCTGATAGACCTAGTAGGAAAACCTTCATCCCAACTTCTACATTTTCCTTGGAATGAATCGTAAAACAATCTAATAAATACATGTTCATTCTTGATTCTAAGACGATCAGTAAATTCAAAGAAATATGTGATATGTTCCCATGCTAAGCAGAGGTCATTTCCATTAAATCTAGGACCATTCCTTAAAAAATATTCATCTATAGGTAATGTATTAGGGAAACCGTAAATATATGAAAATTCCAAACATGCATACCTTAAAATTATAGTAGCAACATTTGATCCCCTCATTAGTCCAGTGGATTCATCGATGAATTCCATAAGAAATGAATCCTTTTGAAATTGGAGTCGCCATTAATGCTCTAAAATGTGGATTATTCTGGAAAATGAGTCACCAGGGTAAAATATACAACCAATTTCTATGTCTGACTCTCTGTCTACCCTCAGAAGTGGAATATGATATTTTTCGTTCTTTCCCAGGAAATATTTCACCTTCTCTCCCCAACAATGGTGAGAAAATGTTATCACTCTATAATTTTCCTTGGCTGTGAAATGAAAACCTAGAGGTAACCACAAACCAACTTGTAGATTGGAAGCTATCCCTTCCAAGCCAGAGAGGGTTGTCTCTTATAACTCAGCCATATAAAATATTGGTTATTTAATAAGCACAATGGATAGATATTTAGTTGAGTGAGTTTTTCAAAATGTGGTGTTAGGGTTGAGAGAAACACCCATTGGGAATGGATTCATGATAAAACATCAAGGATTTCAAACTGATTAATCTGAGAAAATGCACTTCAAAGGCTAGGTATCTAGCAATTTGTCAAGCTTTAAACCTGTTCTAGTATGGTGATGAGAATAAAATAACAATCAATTGTAACAGAGCACTAAGCAGTGGGTGATTTTTGTTACAATATTAGAAGATTAAGATAGAAAGTTGAATTTGAGATAAATAGAATCAAAGATGAATTATTTACCTATAATCATCAATTTAAAATATAAGAGCAAACATCATGATCAACAAAGATAAGAAACATTCACAAGGACAAAAAACTACATCTAATTAACACAAATATTCAATTCCTTCAGCTTGAAATCTTTCATTAATATAAAAAACAAATACAACATCCAAAGAGTCTTTTTTCTTAAGTCTCTAACCTAGTTTCCCTCATTTTATTCCCCGTATATATAAACTAAATTACATTCTAACTCTCTAGTATTCTAAAACACATGTATTCCAACAGAGGACGAACACCTTCAATAACCACTCACACAATCAGATCAAAGATCAACACATCGATGTTTTGAGATCCTACAACCCCTATAGGGAAACATCCTCGACCTCAGCCAATGTGGCAACTTGGAGCAATTTATTAATGCTAAATAATTAGAGAGAGATCTTACAAGATAGTTTCTCACAATCGATCATCGAAAAATGACCCTCGATGCTCTTTAAATAGAGATCATGGACCAATCGAGTGTTAAACCAAGAATCAATGGTTGTTATGATCGATGAGAATATGAACCTTCAGATCACTCTATTTCGGGAACATATCATGACCATCGTATTTCCTAACTACAAATGCATACTAATGCATACTAAAGAAACACACTTTTACCTAACAACACATTAGACCAAGTAGATCTTAACTAACTCCTTAGTGTCTAAATATCCTAATAGCCCCCTTTAAGAACAACTTGGGATAGGATTAAAGGATTTACAATAGTGACACAATAGAAGAAGGAAGGAGGAATTAGAGCCTATACCCCCTTGATAACAACTTTCTGAACTACTAACATAGATCAAAGTTTGGAAAACTTCGCTTCTATAAGAGACTTTGTGGAAATGTTTACAATTTGATCTTCTGTAGGGAAAATGAGCACTTCAATAACTTGATCATGAATGAGATTTCTGATGAAGTGCATGTGTAGATCGATGTGTTTGTTGCACTGATGTTGAACTGGGTCTTTGGCGAGCTTGATGGCACTCTGATTTTCGCACCAAAGTTTGGTCGGGTGTTGTTGCTGTAATTTAAACCTTGAAAGGATTCGTCGAAGCCAGAAGACTTCCTGACTCGCATTTACCGCTTCTCGGTACTCTGCTTTTGTTGAATAAAGTGCAATATCATGTTGTTTCTTACAAGACCAAGTGACAGGTCCTAAAACAAGGCTGAAAACATAACCTTCAGTAGATGTCTGATCATCATGGTTTTTGGCCCAATCTCAATCAATGAAACCAACCAATAAAGGACTCCCCTCTGAAATGTAATGAATCTTGAACTGAACTACAACATGGACATAGAGAAGTATCATTTTAGTTTCTTTCCAATGGATTTCATGGTGTGTTTTCAGATACCGGACAACAATACCAACAACAATGGAGAGATCAAGACGGGTATGAGTCGAGTGTAAGAGGATACCAACTAACTAATGCTACAAGGTGGCATCAACTTCGGGAGAACTAGAGGTGGCAGCAAGCTTGACTCTAGACTCTTTTGTATATTATTTATTTTGTAAACTTTTCTTATTTTCAAATAGATTAACTGATGGTTGGAATCTTTGGGAGAATGGACGAGTATTTTCAAAGAAGAATATGGAATTTCAGGTTGCTTAATGACTTTTGTCCTGTGAGTAAAATGGTTTTATTTTCATTATAATATATTCATATTCTTTGAATAATTAATTATGAATTGATTTAAATTAGTTTTAGTTTTTTTTTATCAATACATGGTTAATTGCTAGTATTTATGTATTAATTTGTTTCTATCTTTAAGAGTTTATTATCCCAAAAATTCTTCCAAGACTACAGTATGGGAATGTGATTTTGAGAAAGAATATGGGAAAACAATTCATCTTTGGCTTTAGACCTGTGTGATGCATATTCCATTTCATTCTTTCATTACTGTTGTATTATGAGAATGTTATTATGGTTAATTTTAGCTTTAGCTTGTCATCATATGGTGTTTTCATACGGTTAAATGTTATATGTTGTCCATAATTTCTTATTCCATTTTTTATGTGTGATTGATCTATCATTTGATTATTTTTTAATTTATTCTTAATGTTAAATATTGAATAATATCAATATTCAGATTTGAGTTTTCTCTCATTATTAAATATTGATCATCCTAAGATCACTGGATTTTTAATTAGATGTTTTTCTGTTGTTATTAATTTACTCCAATATCAAATACTTCTTTGAATGTATTCTGGAAGTTCTAGTATTGTTCTTTTATAGGTTTCCCTTAACAACAGTACATGTAGGAGCTCATACAACACAGAAAGATAAACTCAGTTCACTAATCAGTTAGAGGTTAGTAGATGCATTATTTTCTTTTATTTAGAGTTGTTTATGAATGAAATGATGGTTACATTAATTAGCTTTGACTATTTTTGTGTCACTGTTTCAAATGTATTCATTTAGTATTTATTTCTTTAATATCTTTATAAAAAAAAAGAAGGTGTTGTTCATATTTGACTCAGAAACTTTATCAAACAATCATTTTCGCAAGATTTCATGCAAACCTTGTAAACTGTATATAAATTGTTCATAATCATTTGTATATTCACATTCCTAGATAAATATTTGTAATTATTGTGTCAATTGTTAGAATTTTTTCTTTAGTTAGTTTATTTCATTTTGCTATCTTTAGGACCCTAGTTGGCTAACAGAGCCATTAAACCCGTCAGGATAGGTCATACCAAATGGCTTGGGTTAATTAGAAAACCCCAGACCGGGTCTATCCTTCTAGTTGACGGTGTGTCACTTACACCCACCAACAAATGGCGCTAGAAGGAGGACAAAGGTAAATTTAATGATTAAATGTTTTACCCCTCAGCTTGTTATAATTTGAGATTTATAAAATTTTCTTCTGTGTCATCTTGAAATGAAGATGGCCTTGTAGGAGTCTTTGTTTTGAATGTATTTAATTCCCGATGGCTCCCCAAATCATTGTGTTGGAACATGCTTTCCACTTCTCATTACCTGGTATTCTCAACGAGACAATCTCTCTCTTGTCCAAACTCACCTTTGATGACAGGGGGGATGTATTTGAAAAATACCATCTTAACAAGTTTTGGTGTAAATGCATCAAGCATGATATTTCTAATTTAAAGGTTTTATGCAGATTGTTTGCTTTCACTTTCAGTGGGCGGATTAAAAATTGGTTTGAGTCTTTTTCAGCATATCACATTATTGATTGGTTTCAGTTTGTAGATGAATTTTTAGATGCTTTTCAAAAATATAATTACAATCAATTATGTGAAGAATTTCATACTTTACTAATCAATGACAATTCATCTTCAGAAGGATTTTCAACAAGAATACATCATGTTCTCTATAAATTTAATCTTTTTTTTTTTTTTTGTAACTAGGGGAATCGGTAACAACGGCAGTATCGTACTCGCGTGACACGAGGTCGAATCCTGCCGGCTGCCTTATAACCCCTAGGGAGAAACGCCACCGCCCGCAAGCACGCCCTCCGGGTAAATCGGGGTGAGAATCGACCTTGAGACCTCATTTTACATAGTTCCTTCCATTTACACGCCACTTGCCAATCGGTCTACACCCCTGCGGGCCTGTAAATTTAATCTTGATGACATGTCATTTGTACTAAATATCTTCTATGATGCTTGCGTCCATTTCATCCAGTCACATTCAATCGTGAATGATGAATCGGTTGCAAATCCTATCAATCAATTGTAAGAAAAATTTTGTTCACAGGATGAGAGGAATCCATTCGAAAATTTTGAACAAGCAAGGGAGGTAAAATCTATTGAAAAGGTTCTTACTGAAAATCAAATTAGTTTTTCCTCTGAATCATTGTATACTCTATCCTTGACCATCATGGAAGAAGATTTGATGTTGGGTCAAGATGAATGTTCATATTCTTCTAACCCTTTCTGTAATCAGTACTTAAATTCTATTATTGAAGAACACTTAGGTGACAAAAATGATCTTAAGCATTCTAACATTCCAATGAAATTGATTAAAGATGTAGATCTGTAATTGGAAGAATAAACCTTAAACCCTCATCTACAAATCATACCTTATCCATAAGAAAGATCAGATGTTTGTCCTGAAAGTTTTGAATTATCTATCATACAGGAGACAAATTTAGATGATCATATTATGTTGAAGAAATTATCACCAAAACAGAGTGAAAGTTTTAAGGAAACTAAAGAGGAATGTTTTGAGAATACCATTGTTAAATATCATAGCTCAAGAAATTATTTTCATGTGCTCATTTCTGATTCCTTTTACTCTTTATATCCCAATCTCTTCTTAGATTCTGGTGGACTTGATACTTTACCCACAGTATTTTACTCTTTGCCATCACAATCAAATATTTTTGATATGCCAAAATTTGGTGAAATTAATTCCAAACATAGCATTTATGAAGTTGGATTTGATGCTCTTTCACTTTCGTCACTCCCATGGAAAAATAACATGTTGCAATATGATTTTACACGATTTATTGTTGAAAAAAACAATGCACTTATTCTTATGGAAATCAAATATTCTATTTGTTCTTTGATTAGTTCGAATTTTAATGTTTATGCTTCACATTTTGAAACAATCAATATCATCAAAGGAAGCGTTCAAACCAATAATCTAATTGATGTCATGAATCCTCTTATGATGTGTTCCCCATTGATGTATCCATTTCATCAAATTCATAGTTTGCATCCTAATTTTTATGACAGGATCTTAGAATGGCTTGAAGATTCGTATCTAAAAAATATTCATAATAAAGATAAAGTTGTGCTTGCTTTGTTTCTACCTAAATATCTAGGAAGTAAGCATTACATGATTTTTTTAGATCCTCCATGTGAAAAAATTGATGAACATTTGGAGAATTGTCAGGAGGATGGGGCACCTCGGCCTTGGTTGATGGTTATGTCAGGTCCCCATAATATTGACAAGTTTTCCAAACTTACTTACACTCTTCCATGCCATTATGACCCATATCACGACCAGATTGCGGAATGGTTGGACTATTCATACATCAAGAAGTTTCAAAAGAATGGTAAGGTCGTGCTTGTTTTGTTTTTAAAAGAATATATAGGATGTAAGCATGACATATTTCTTTTGTATCTATAAATACTACATTCTTTTATTCTGATTTTCGACTTTCTATGCCTTGCAGGATTGAAGATGCTCTTGTGGCTACATTGGAAATACGATTTTACTTAGCGTTTTGATCTATTTAGTAGTTTAGAGTAGGTTTCATTTAGTTTTATTTCTCATTATTTCTTTGTGTAATAATGCAGTTATGAAGACAAGTGGGTAGACCAAGAGAACTATAATATGAATGTTGTCAGGGAAGTCCACTTTAAATCATTTTCTCTCTACTTTTCGTTGAATATTTATTTTAAAAAACGCAATATCATCATGAAAATTTAAATGGAAAGCAAAGAGATAAGTAAATTTGAAATATCAATTCAACTCTGACCCAAGGTGCCACCAGTAGGACTACACTCATCTTAATAAGGATTTTTCTATTTTCTTTTAATCTCTTTTATTTTAATAATAATTCTTGGTTAAAGTAGCATCTCATGCATCACTATCTTAAGAAAAGAACTTTCTCGCACATGATATTTTATATAATTTAGTTCTTCCCTTATTTTACAGTTAAATTCTAGTGGATCCAAAAGCTCAAGTTTATCTTTGGCCAAAATCGTTTCCGGAAAAGTTTTCTTTTGTTGTTTTGATTTTGTGTACTTCTGATTTTGAATCCCAATAATAAAATTTGATTTGGTTTGTTGTGTGTTTTTTGTTTTGTTTGATTGCTTTGAATGAGTTTTCTTCTTATCTGTCTTTTTGAATCAATATATTTATGATCAAAGAGTTATTGTCGAAAGAAGCATTTATTTTAAGACTCCTAACTTTTAAGCAAATTGAAATAGTTCAAAGAGGGTTTGATATTAAGATATAGCTCAAACAATTTATTTTTAAGTCAATTGTCACTTTCATTTTGTCCTCAAATTGTCTTTGCCAGAGTATTACACGAGAGATATGGTTTAAATCTTTGATAATTACGATGATCTTTAAACTTTTTACACCGTCCATATTCTTAAGGAATCAGTTTTAAGTGCTTTCCCATTCTCTAGATGATTTCTGAAAAGAAATCTAAAATCTCTAAACCATGATAAAACTTTGAGTTTTGAAAGAAAATAAATAACATGATCAACTATTCACCTGTATTGCAATTAACCTCCAGTATCACCCCGCTCTCTTTGTCATCAAGAAATCTATAATTGTATTATTATTTAAAAGTGGCATAAGAGGGTTGGAAGCACCTAAGTGTGGGAAGTGTGTGTAAACCCATCGGGGTACTGAACAGGCTCACTGGCAACGGGTAAATGCACACATGATACCAAGACAACTTCATTGGGGTACTGAACATGCCTGCTAGAAACGAAGCAATGTCGGGTCGAGAGGTAGCATGTATATGTTTCTAAATTATTTTTTATGGAAGTATACATCATGTGCATACAACTATTTGATGGGATTAAAGCACTTGAGTGGGTTAAATGACATCCCTGCCGAGGCTGTGGATGCCTACTGGCAGCAGTGGCTCTGTCAACTATATTGAAGTTATTTTATAAACATCATGACTCTTTGATTAAGACATTATTTTAGGCTACAATCCCCTACAAATAAAATTCTATTGTTCGGTTATAACATTGAGCTTATCCTAATATAATATGGTCTCGGAGTAAATTTATTTAAGGGAGCTTAAATCATTTTTCAAGTCTTATTCTTTTCTTCCTGAGATGAAATCTTACCAAATGAGAGATAACTGCTTCACCCAATAAGTTGTCATTTGTTGGGCCCCATCCCCATAATTTTTTACAAAATTTAAAGGGCCCCCATTAGAATCTTGATAATTATAATGAGCTACATAATTAACCTTTTCAAATAGTTCCATACCTTGGCTTGCTTTGAGACAAACTTAAGACATTCACTATAGTATGAGACATTCATTACAAGAGTATATGTCAAAATTTAGAAATGAGCATAGAAATCCCAATTTAAAGAAAAACGCTATTTTTTATCAATTGTTTACTTTCGTTTAAATTATGATTATGTGTTAATTATTTTGCTCATTAGCAAGTTTGACTATATTGAATAATGGGTTCAATAATTCATCAAATAATATATTGGTTGGTTTCTCATTTTCACAAAATCATTTGGTGATATTAATTAATCAAATTCTTTTTTCATTATGTATCTCATTTCAAAATAAAAATAATAAAAAAAAAAGAATTATCTATCATTTGTTTGATTTTGTAAAAAAAAAATAATAATAATACTTTTTCTTCTCCATCAACTTGAAGCTTCTAGAATTTTAAAATCATATTTGAAAGGAAAATATAAACAATGTTTGTTTAGAACTTATAGTTAGCTTAAATTCATTTTTTATTTTAGTGTTCTAGATTTTGTTTTATTCACAAATTTAAAGTTATCAATTTAGGTTTTTTTTTGTTTCACATGTTTCTATTATGAGATATTTAATACTGATTTGATCATGGCTTGATTTTATTATCTAAATACATTCAAGATGATTGATCCCAAAATAATATTAGATTGTTGCAAATAAATTTATGAGCAACAACACATTAAATTTGGAAAGGTATCAAGAACATACACACGATTTTGCAGAACTAATTGCAACCAAACCGTGAGGAATTTGAAGAAACGGTTGAAAACCCATCTCCCAAATGGACCCATTTAGCTTTCGCATAGAAATTTTCTCAAAAAAATGCACGATTTGAGAGATATTAGTGTCTCTTTACGAAGACATTTCAGGTGGAGGAAATTATTAGTGAGTAAAATGGTTTTATTTTCATTACAATATATTCATATTCTTTGAATAAATGATTATGCATTGAATTGAATTAGCTTTAGTCTTTTTTATCAATACATGGTTAACTTTTATCATTTATGTATTATTTTTTTTATATCTTTAAAAGTTTATTATCCCAAAATTTCTTCGAGGACTATAGTATGGACATGTGATTTTAAAAAATAATATGGAAAAACAATTCATCTTTGGCTTTAGATCTATGTGATGCTTATTTCATTTCGTTCTTTCATTATTGTTGTATTATAAGAATGTTATTATGGTTGATTTTAGCTTTAGCTTGTCATCATATGGTGTTTTCATATTGTTAAATGTTATATGTTGTCCATAATTTCTTATTCCATTTTTTATGTGTGATTGATCTATCATTTGATTATTTTTTAATTTATTCTTAATGTTAAATATTGGATAACATCAATATTTAGATGTGAGTTTTCTCTCATTCTTAAATATTGATCATCCTAAGATCACAGGATTTTTAATTAGATGTCTTTTTGTTGTTATTAATTTACTCCAATATCAAATACTTCTTTGAATGTATTCTAGAAGTGTTAGTATTGTTCTGTTATAGGTTTCTCTTAACAACAATACAGGTAGGAGCTCATACAACACAGGAAGATAAACTCAGTTGACTGATCAGTTAGAGGTTAGTAGATGCATTATTTTCTTTTATTTAGAGTTGTTTATGAATGAAACGATGATTACATTAATTAGCTTTGACTATTTTTGTGTCACAGTTTCAATCGTATTCATTTAGTATTTATTTGTTTAATATCTTTTTAAAAAAAAGTGTCGTTCATATTTGATTCAAAAACTTTATCAAACAATCATTTTCGCAAGATTTCATGCAAATCTTGTAAACTGTATATAAATTGTTCTTAATCATTTGTATATTCACATTCTTAGATAAATATTTGTAATTATTGTGTCGATTGTTAGAATTTTTTCTTTAGTTAATTTATTTTATTTTTCTATCTTTAGGACCCTAGTTGGCTAACAGAGCCATTAAACCCGTTAAGATAGGTCATACCAAACGGCTTGGGTTAATTAGACAACCCGAGACTGGGTCTATCCTTCCAATTGATGGTGTGTCACTTACGCCCGTCAACAGGTTTATAATTCATTGTTGCATACAAGTTTCACCCAAGAGAAGATGTTGCATCCATCAGAAGAGCAGAGGCTACACCGATAACAAAGAACTCACATAACATTGGTTATACTAGACAACAATGGTTGATGGTTGGTATATTGAAGACTTTATAGCTACAAGAAGATAGATCTCTTTGTGATAAAATAAGTAATTCCATTAAAGGATTCGTATTGGTGAAGTCAGTGAACTATAAGTCCCTCGTTTATGGATGGATTCTAGAGGATAGCCAAAGTTTTTTCAAAGATACACAACACCACAATAGTCCAATGCCTACAACAAATGGAGGAAAAGGTTTAGGTAAAGAGACAAAACACCAAAATCTCCACAATAGATGCAAAGCTAGCTAACATTATGCCAAACATAGGGTTTTTAAGAATTCAACTCCCCCTCACATTTAATGTCTATTGAAAATAAATTGAGATTGGGCTCATGGGTGAGAGAGGGGAGTTCAACAACAATGCTCTAAGTGACATCTATGATGAGTTAAAAGAGTTCAATGACAACTTTCATTTTCTTTTATAAGCCATTGAAGCTTTAAAGTAAAATAAAGAGAAACATGACACTTAAAGTGATGGAAACCCTTCCAAACCTTTTTTTGGGGATGATATGGAGAATTTGGCTATGTAGATTTTGGGCTCCATCGAAACTCTCTCTATATATGTTTTTATGCTATGTTTTTTTTAGCTTAAACATTTACACTAGGCAATGTCATATTTAATTTGTTAGCAATAGAGTTGTTAAGAAATTATGTTGTGGATAGTTTTTAATTACGCCGAAAGGCATATATCTATTGGAGATTTGCACAATTAATCACCTTTTAATTTAAAATTCTAATATGATGGCTGACAATTGAAAATGCTGGAATATTCTTAGTCGTCCTCTCAAATCAATGAATGTGATTTACTCTTCATAACTTCCTTGTATTTTTGAATGCATCTGTTTACTTTTTAACATTTACCTAATCATATTAAGAAATTATTGTACCACCATATGATTGCCACATTTAACTGATTAACCTTTAGAATTACCACATTTAAGATTAACTTTTGAATTTCCTCAGCTCTATGTGTGTTTTAGTTTTCCATGTGTTTCAATTCACCAAGTGTTGTCAGATAACTTTCAATGTTCACCAACCGTAGTTATAAAAACAACCTAAAATTAGAGCTGAACACATTGAATCTTAGGGTCGTTCACCTGAAATCATGTCAGCCAAGTGTAATAGGAACTCTTTTAACGGTAATATAAACAGTTTGCTAAGGGTAGAGAAATAATTAAACATGGAACAGCATATATATATATATATATAAACCTATACTCATTGTAATGTTTGACTTGAACCCAAAAGATCGTTGTGCAGTTAAATATCAGTTTTTTATAATGAAAAAACGACTTTCACTAATTTCTAAGCAAAGATGAAAGTGCTCGACTCTGGGTCGCATAAACAATTTATTTTTATAGAGTTGAATGGCCGGTCGTTTTTCTCTTAATTTGCATTTTGCTTATAATGGTAAATAGTGTGCCATCTGCAGTTCTGGATACCGTTGAAGGTTTCAATAAATTTTTGTCTTGGTTTTTTCAAATAATTTTTTTTGTTTGTTAATTTGTTTGTAACTTGCTGAATTAGTTATTATTAGGATGCATTTAATTTGGGTTACAACTTTTAATTGATTGGATTTTTTGTATTTTCTTTTATTTAAACTTCATTTTTCATGCAAAATAAGGTCCATCAAAGCCAATCACACTAATAGGATTTGAGTGTTGAAAGAAATATTCAATCTGTCACACTAACATGATGTGTTAAAAGAAATATTCAATCTGTCCAGGAAATTCAAATTTATTTTATTTTTTTAGATGTTCACTAACATGAGATGTTAAAAGAAATATTCAATCTGTCCAGGAGATTCAAATTTATTTTATTTTTTAGATGTTATTTTTATTGTGTGTTTGAGTTTTTATTTTCTTATATAAATAATAAATTTGAAGCGGGGTGATTCATCGTTAAAAAACTTGATGAATCAATACAATTTTTTTTTTTAAATGTTATTTTTTTCATTATGAAGTTTTTTAATTTATAAATTTGAAAAGATCAACTCATCACAAAAAAACCGACAAAATCTAATCCGGATGAGAATAAAATCCACACTGTCCTAGTCTCATACAAGTCATTCGAATCGGGACCTTCTACTTAACTTGAAAGCTGGAACTGATCGAATACTAATCCTGTTGCAGACGATCTCCAGCCCACCCGCTTGTCTGTAAATCGTTGGCGAGGTTTCCTTGATTATCGAAACTCTTCTATATTTTATTTGAACTAAAAAATGAGCATAACTTCTTGGTTGCATTCAGAATTTCTTTCTTGTAACAATGTCATAAACAAGTTTCATGTCGAAAGTCTATGGAGTTCCACTGATCCATTTCTATCACCGCAAACGCAACAACTTGAAGATCCCCCTACCCATCATGCCTCCAGATGCAACTTCGTCTCTAGCTGCAACTCTGAAACCCCAGCCTGTCACCGCGCCCTTTCGCATCCTCCTTCAATGGCGACAGTCTGCGAGTCCAGTCATCCAAATTATGTTCAGCTTGGAATAGATTGCCAAGATCCATCCCGTCTGACAAAAGGAATCGCAAAATGAGAGAAAGACAGCGGCGTAAAGACATGAATGCGCTCTTTGCAATGCTCAGATCTCTGCTCCCAAAGGAAAATCTTCCGGTATGTTTTTCTTTTGACTAGGGTTTCGTGCATTAGAGACATTAACCGTACTAGGGTTTTATTTATGGAAATTCGATCTAGTGCCGTGCAGGGAAAACGTGCCGTATCGGACCAAGTACAGGAAGCTGTGAATTACGTTCGCCATCTACAGCAAAAGGTCGAAGATCTTTCAACAGAAAGAGAGAAAATGAAGGCCAACTCTGATAAAAATGCAGAAGTTTCGTTCGAGGGTCTGAGATTGTCCTGCAACGAGAAAGTTTGCATTAGAGCTCCACCGACTGAAGAATCAGATCGGGAACTCCCTATAGTGAAGATAAAACCAAGGGTTCGGCTGTTCAGGTCTGGACGAACACGTTTCAACATCAGATTGTGGACTCTGATCTTAATCGCGTTAGAAGAAGGTGGGCTTGAAGTTGTTTGCGCTGCTTCTTCTGCCATTAACAACAAAGTCTATCATACCATACATACCAAGGTAACACCCTATGCCAGTCAGTAACACCCTATGCCAGTCAGTGGCAAAACTCTTCTTCTCTGTCTACTCTACCAGAATATAAACACATCTTTCGCGATATTTTATAATATTGTAGGTATCTGATCTTGGAACTTTTAAAATCGACACCCTCGAACAGAAACTTTGGCATTTGACAAGGACTAACCAGACAAAAGATCAGGATTTACAGACCGTTGAAGCTGCTCGAGCCTAATGTTTTCTTCTGCATACGTGAATTTTATTTTAAGGCCTGGCAAGCTTATATTATCAATCTATCATGTATCATAAATTGACTAAGGTTTGTTAGATGTCTTTGGCCGGTAAACTAAATAACAGATTTCCTAAAAATGCATATCGAGGGCAAATGGCCTCAAAGCCTCTTGGTGGGTAACAATAGAAATAACTCTTATACGATAAAACATGTTATAGTTTTTATAGTTTATAGTTTTTATAGTTTAAATGTTTTATGTTTTGGTTATTTTTTTTTGATATTTTTTTATTATATTTGCTTAAAACATTATGAGAAAATATTGGATCTGTGTATTTGAGTAGTTAATTTTGTATAATAGAAGTGTTCAACAGATTTATCAGTATAGTGAATAGATTTCTGCATTCAAAAATGCAATTTAAATTACATAAAATTATAATTTCATGCAAATTAAAGTGATCTAATTCTCACCAAATAAACTAAAACATAAAACAGTTACAATATGTAAATATATATATATATATATATATATATATATAATGATTATGTAAGCTATTATGATTATGTAGGGTATTATGACTATTGATAGACGATGAAAAAAACATATGTAAGGAAGATTATGTAAGGTAATATGATTATTGAGAAGAGTTTTTCTCAACACAAATCCACGTAATTTGCTATAGTAAGCCTCTTCACACAGTCGGGAGAGCAACTCGATCCTCACAGCATAGAGCCTCACGGATCTTGAGAGCACGCGTCACAGACTTTTCACAAGGTTTGGAAAGCTGTCTGCAAT
>JZKD02S2153704.1:1046107-1132019 GCA_000966675.3 Picea glauca
CACCTAGGTCTTGGTATGAGAAAATTGATACATTTTTCTTTCAACAAGGCTTTATAAAAAGTAAAAGTGATCCAAACCTGTATATCAAGAAAGATAGAAATGGTCAAATTGCTTTTATTTCTCTATATGTGGATGATCTTATCATAGCAGGAAGTGCTACTGAGATGATTGAAGAGATCAAAATAAAGTTGTTACAACAGTTTGAAATGAAGGATCTTGGACATTTACATTACTGTTTAGGTCTTGAGGTATGGAAAGAAAATGGTAAGACCTTAATCACACAAAGAAAATATACAAAGGAGGTACTCAAGAGGTTTAATATGAACACATGTAAGCCAATATCTACTCCATTAGAACAAAATGTTAAGCTCAACAATAATGATGACTCAAAAGAAGTGGATGGTACTTTGTATCGACAATTGGTGGGAAGTCTAAATTATCTCACCACAACGAGGCCAGATATTGCATATTCAGTTAGCATTCTTAGCCAATTTATGGCTAAGCCCCATGAGAATCATTGGAAAGATGAAAAGAAAGTCCTTTGATATTTGAAAGGGACTATTGATTTTGGTATTGAGTATACTAATGATTTTGATGTTGATTTGACAGGTTTCTCAGATTCTGATTGGGCAGGAAATCCAAATGACAGGAAGCCTACTACAGGATATGCATTCAGTATTGGATCAGGGATTATGTCCTGGAGCAGTAAGAAATAACCAACTGCTTCTTTGTCATCCACTGAAGCTGAGTACAAAGCATTATGCATTGCCACCTATGAAGAAATTCGGCTAAGGAGGATACTTGAAGATGTTGGAGAAAAACAAAAAGTACCAACAATCATCCAATGTGACAACCAAAGTTCCATCAAACTGGCAAACAACCCAGTGTATCATGCTAGGTCAAAGCACATTAAGACACACTATCATTTTGTAAGAGAAAAAATACAGTCAAATGAAATTAATATATTGTATTACAACACAAATGATAATGTTGCAGATATATTTACAAAGCCTCATGGGACGACTAAGTTTGTAATATGTAGAGATAAGATAGGTGTTGTAAAGGTTGTTTAATTAAGCGGGAGTGTTAGAAATTAATTAAACAACCAGTCGAGTAGTTGATAGAGATAAGCTTGCAATAAATGCACCGACTACATCGACTTCGGTAAACTCTTGAAAGAACCAGAAACGTCTAGAAGAAGCAATTCCAACCATTGATCTTGAAACTAATCAATGGTGGAGCTCATCTCACCACTGTATGAATACTCATGCGTCTAATGCAATAGACAAGTTGTTTTGTATGTTCTTCATGTCTCTTTATGTGTGAGTTCTCTGATTGACCTAGCATCCACCTCGAAATGGAGTCAAGGATGGAAATCTGCAAGGTTTGGGTCTTAGATATCCAATGGCACCAACATTGGGTTTTATTTGTTCAAGAGTTGAATATAGGTCATATACGAATTCAAGGTCTTGAAGACGAGATGGTCTGGGCTTATCAAAAATCTTCTGGATGCTATATGGTAAAATTTGGCTACCAAGCCCTATTCTTAGTTAAAGATACTGTGGATAGGTGGTGGCACAAAAAATTATGGAAGATACATAGCCAACCACAATGTATTCTACATTTTTTTTGGTTGGTTCTCCTTGGTTTTGTCTTGACCTAGTACAGGATGCAACGAATAGGAAAACAAGGATCGAGCTACTGTGTAATGTGCAAAAATGTTGAGGAAAGAAATCTTCAATTTTTTAGAACTTGTCCATATACTTTCCAGGTACGGTCTGATATTAGCTTGTAGTTAGGCTTGGCCTACTTTTGATCAAAGAATCGGTGGTTGATTTCTTTCATGAGTTCTCGTTTGCTCCTTCTCTGAAGTTGTTTAGTCTTGTGCCAATTGTGGTGTCATGGGGTTTGTGGATGGCCAAGAATGTGAGCTTGTTAGAAAATTAGATTTGCCCACCCTTCAAAGTTTTCTGTGAATCTTTGCCATTTATGTCTTCCTTCAAAGTGAACTCTCATGAAAAGTTGGTTCCTGATTTTGGTGTTGTGGAAATTAATAAACTCATCTATTGGGATATTTAAATAGAGCATGTCATGGTTAACACTACCAAATATGTGGGGCTTGGTTTCATTGTCTATATTTTTAGGATACTCATTACTCATTTTGTTATTGGGGAACATGGTGTTGAGCAATGTCAGGTACTCTTTAGTCTTCTACAATGTGTTGGGAGATTTAATATACAATCTTTATAAGTTCTTGGGGATTCCAAATTAATCACAAATTGGATGCTTAACAAAGTTCATTGATAATATGGATTTGATAAGCATTGGGTTGAACTTAAAAACTGTGGCCTCAGCCACCCAGTACACCATTAGATTCAACTTAAAACATGTGGCCTCAAGCTCCCAGTCCACCACGTTTAGAAATATTTTCAAGGAACATAATGATAAGGCAAATACTTCAAAAAGAAGCTATCAACATGGAATCCTATCTTGTATTTCTGGACGAGTGGGGAGCTGATCTCCCACAAGGAACACACTTTATATGCTACTTAATCTATTTGTATGTAATATGGTTTTAGTTCTATTTTTATGTAGGATTAAGACATTGTATAATTGTAAAGATTGTAACTTTTTACCTTTGGAATAAAAGTAATTTTTTTTTAGAAAATATATTTGTATGTAATATGGTTTTAGTTATATTTTTATGTAGGATTAAGACATTGTATAATTCTAAAGATTGTAATTTTTTATCTTTGAAATAAAGTAATTTTTTTTTGGAATATATATATATATATATATATATATATATATATATATATATATATATATATATATATATATATATATATATATATATATTACAATAAAAAATCAACCCATATTGGATTGGATTTAAGACTTCCAATTATTTCTCAAGCTCAAACTCTTACTGTTATTTATGGAACAAATAGTAAGTACTCTTAGTGTTAGTTATGGAACAAATAGTAAGTTATCTAACCCTGTGTATTTATTTACATATTATTTTTAATATTCCTTTTCAATGAAGAAATGAATTATCTATTATATAGGTAGCATATCCTTACATATTCATATTATCTAGTTTATTTTTTATTAAATTTTTTATCTTTCAAAATAATATAAATAATGTTGAATTAAATCTTTTCTCCAAAATAAAATAAATAATGTTGAATTTCAATGTGTTTAGTTCATGTAGGATAAATTGAGTCATTTGTGAATTTTATTGAGCTTTGGTTCTCAACTAGATAAGTTGAGTGTTTTCCATAATGCACTTTAGCCAAATTGCTTCATAAATAACAGTGCTTAATGTTTTATATTTAATGTTAGAAAAAATAACTAACTACTTCCTTTGTTCTAAAACACAATGTTAGATTTTATGTTGTATGTGATGAGTACATGATTCTTATCTTCATTTTCCTTTTCTTTACATCATTTTTACCATTATTATTATTATTCTTTTTCTTTACATCATTTTCACCATTATTATTATTATAAACCATTTACTAACTAAAAATTTCTTAAGTACTCATATTATTATTATGAACCATTTACTAACTAAAGATTTCTTCAAGTACTCATTTATTCATAGTTTGTATTTTATTGAATTTTAATATGGCATTAATAGATTTTTATATTCTTTGTAAAGATTTCTTCAAGTACTCATTTATTCATAGTTTGTATTTTATTGAATTTTAATATGGCATTAATAGATTTTTATATTCTTTGTACCTAACTTGTAGAGTTTAAAAAAATGTTATCGATTATGCTACATTGTTGCTAATCCATACTCCAATACATAGGTTTCTATTGATATGGAAACTATTACGAATAATTGGGTTCTTAAATCTTTGCTACAGATCTAGACATTTTAGCAATAACGCCCATTCCCCATGTGTTTAATTGCTATAACGTTCATTGCCTCCATGCGTTGAATTGCGACAAATGCATTGCCATAGAACCGTGACTCCATCTCGTTGCTATGGAATCCATATATATTGAGATGAACAATTTTAATGCTTTGGAATAACATTTATTTTTGTTGTGTTAGTTGAAAGATATTGGAAACTAATTTTCTAAATATTCTATCGTGGACACTACACATGATGTTAACAAAATAAATCATTGATTACTTTTGATAATCTAATATACTCTATTTTTATCTAAAGTAGAGATAGTTTGAGTGTTGTGCTAACTTCTTAGTGTCTCTTTTTGAAGAATAAGGCCCCACTCTAAGGAGATAGGTTTTGTATTCTTTGTTACTATTTTTGGTTTCACTTTTGTTCATAAGTGTACATTTCTCCATTTGTTGTAAATATTTTGCATGTGTATAGATATGATATTATTTAACGAAGATTGTGTGTTGTTGTAGAACTTCTAGTGTATTACGATAATGATTGATGATTTCTATTTCAATAATTTTCAATTGACATAATTTTTAATATCACAGTTTCATAATAGTTTAGTATAATTTGAATTTACTATTTTCATATGTCTATAATTAGAGTTTTTTATCTTATATTTCAATGCTTTGTTTTTTATAACTAGAAATTGGATTTTTTTGTTTAGAGTAGAACAACATGAAGTTGTTTAGCATTTAATTAATTTCATGTAATTTGTATATATCTTGCACAATGCTTTACAAACTTAGAGACCCTAATTGATAATTAAATGCATTATTTAGGCAAGATACTCTATTCAAAATTAGTATTTAGGTAACTTGTAATTTTTGGCATCATTGTTGGGGAAGCATTTAAAGCTTTAAGAAGGTATTTTACACTAAAATAGATAACACGTGGTATGGGGATTTGCACTATAGAAATAGTTTACATGTCTCTCTGGAATATCTCATACAAAGTGTTTTGCATCTAGAAGCATATAGGTGGATGAATAGGACTCAAATCCATGAGGATAAGCACATGGTGTAGTAAGAGACACATCTAGTATGAACTTGTTTGTAGGTAGATCCCTACAAGTAGAAAGTTTAGGAACAAGATCCAATACTTGTACAGGTCATATGATGAATTCCACTCTTGAGTCTATAACATAAATTAGTTCTACATCATAGGTAATAGTTATTCCTCCCACAAAAGGAATAGTTTACATAGAAGCGTTGATTAACGGGCAACCTGATTCTAATTTAGATTCTCAACATAATCTAGTTCATGAACTAGCATACTTGAAAGGATCAATTTCCTCTCAAGAATTAAGAGCATTAGGGGCACCACCTCTTATATATCCTCTACTAATCATTATGGAAGATGAAGAAGAAGCTAGTTCTAATGAGGGTGATATACATTTGAGTTTCCAATCACAAACCCTCGAGAATATGCACTGATGAAGAATATTTATCCAACGTCTCTACCTAATTTTAATGGCCTATCCAGTGAAGACTCAAATACCTTCCTTTTTGCATTCGAAGTCCTTTGCAAGAGTTGTTACTATATTGCAAATGCTCAAATGTTAAAAGTATTTCCCACCACATTAAATAATGAAGCATTGCATTGGTTGATGGGACTTCAAAAGCATAACATTTATACATGGGATGACATGAAACAAGCATTCCTAAAAAAATACCAATATTACTTCAAAGTAAGAGATGTTATTGAATAAATATTTTTGATTACTCAGAAGGAGGATGAGAGGTTGGAGGATTACATGGAAAATTTTCAATACAATTTGCAAAGGCCTAAACAAAGAAAATTAGATAAGTATATGTTGCACACTATCTTGATCATAGGTATAAAAAATGAATGCCTCGACCATTTGAATTAGATGGGAGGAGGGGAAATTTTCCATATCGATTATGATCAAATCTGTGAGTTGTGAAAAAGATACTCATGACAGACATCAAAACATGGAAAAGGTGCTAGATATGTCACTATCAGAATTAGAAAATCATCCAGAGGAGGATCCACTCATGCTAAAATCGGTAATTTGTTGGAATAATTCAAAAAATTTATTCTTTCATATTTAATCTTACAATTTGACACACTGCATGCTATGAAGAAGTAGGAAGAATTTGAGTGATCATTATCCATATTTTTTCTCAACTTGTGTAGAGAGAAGTATCCATTGAGGGAGTTCCCATTAAATAATGTTGAACTCTGTAACATTTATGAGTAGAATCACACCACCAATAATTTCCCCTATTTTCCTGAATTAAAGATTTTGTATCAAGGAAATAATGAAAATATTAAAAATATGTGTTTCGTGACGCAAAAGTGACCATGGCCACCATGATTGATAAGTATGGTTCAAAATCCTTCTCAATATTATAATTCCTTTTTGATTAACCAACAAATGAAATATCCCTCTCAATCTTGGTATCCTTACATGCATTGGACACAATATCCACCCCAACCAACCCAATGTTATCACTGGCTAGAAGGATGGTAAGGCTCTTCTTTTGGGACCTAGAAACAACAAGTTGCTCCACAATTTCCTCAACAATAATTACAATTGTCTCAACAGTGGTAGCAATTATAGTTTCCTTCTAGAAATCCACCACCAAGACAACAACTACCTACACAACCCACAACCAATCCAAATAATAAAACAACTCAATCCACTTACACATTATGTTTTCTAGTTTCCTTTCTTGCTCTATTTCCCCTATAGATTTTCAAGAAGTCCAATTAATATCAGGGAGAATTCTTAGTAATCAAACTTCTCCAATTATCTCATAGGATGGAGAGGATGAATTTGCAATCCAAGAAGGAAACCAACCGACATAAAATAAATCCAATAATCATTATCCAAATACTCCACAACTTCTTCTAGAAGTTCAAAACAACCACAACATATGGTTGTGTACCTTCATCCCTATCCATAGAGGTTAAGCATTGGAAAACCCCTTGTCCAACCTGAATTTCACTTCCTTGGGGAGTTGAAGGATGTATGTTTCAATATCTCCTTATTCTAAGCTATTCAATATGTAGCCATTTACACTAAACTTGTTCAAGAATTGTGCTTCAAGAAACCTGGTAGAAATATGAAGGTTCCTCAAATTGTTCATTTTATCAGTCAACTCACATATCTAATGCTTGGAAAGGTTTTTACTAACAAGTATACATATCTTGGTATCCTTATTTTTATGTTTACATTAACAATATATATATCTCCAACATCTCAATCGATTTAGGGGCTTCGATAAATATCATGATGAAGTATACCATGGAAAAGCTTAAACTATCCAATTTACATAAAACTCCCATAGTTCTCGAAATGGCTGACTGATCCATTTTCAAACCTTGAGGTATCCAAGATGATGTAGTAACATTTTTAAATTCTCGGGAGCATCAAATATATTTTATGGTTCTACAACCAAAATCCAATCATAGGGTTTATTCCATGATCTTAGCAAGGCCATGGATAGCTATTGTTTATGTGTATATTGGTTGTCAATTTAGAGACACGACTATCTCTCATGATAATTCCACAAATAATATCACCTTATATCCTCTTTCCAAGAAACTTTCTAACCAATGAATGCCTATGTGGGCAGGATATGGGGATAATTATGATGAAAATGTCCAACAATTTCTCATGGTTGATTTAATCTTCTCCTTTAAAGAGAATACTGAAGATGATCTCATCTATGATTTCCTCACTAATCCTTATCAATCTGACAATCATATTATACAAATTTTAGAAGAACAATGTTCAATCTCTTCCATCAACTCATAATTTCAATCCATGCCTACTTATCATTATACAGTATCTAAAAAAAACAACATACCAATAGAAACATGTCCTCAAAAAACACTTGAGATTAATGATAGAATAGAAAATGCACAAAAACAATTGTTGAGTGAGTTGTTAGAACAATATGTTGATGCATTTGCATGGGAATAAATAAATATGAATGGAATTCATCTCGATCTTTGCACTCACCATGTTTATATTAGGGACCAAGTCAAACCTATTCGACATCCCCAATGTTGAATGAACCCTGCATTATAAGAGATAGTGAAGGATGATCTGCAAAAATTATTAAACAGAAAGTTTATCTATCCCATTTTGTATATCCAGTGGGTTTAACCCTTGTGATTTTTCCTAAGAAAAATGGTAAATGGAGAGTTTTCCTAGATTAGAGAGAATTGAACAAAGCCACTTCCAAAGGCCACTTTCCTCTATTCCTGATTGATCAATTCCTTTACACATTAGTATGGAATACACACTCAACTTTCCTTGATGGATTCAATGGATACAATCAAATCCAACTTTCTTCCAAGAATCAAAATAAAACTACCTTTACCTTCCCATGGATAAAATTTTCCTATTGAGTTCTAACCTTTGGCCTTTGTAATGCACCTACTACATTCCAGTGATATATTATTGGTAGCTTTTCTAATTTGATTCATGATTGTGTAGAAGTTTACGTGGATGAATTTACAGTTTTTTGTAACACATTTGATCAATCTTTGATGAATGTAGAGAAGGTTCTTAGATAGTGTAAAGAAACTAATTTGTCTCTCATTCATGAGAAATTTCACATCATATTAAATAAAGGGATATTTCTTGGCCACCGTGTTTCTCTTACTATAATAAGGTGGATCCTTGATCCAGGTGGATCTTTGATAGAGAAAAATTGAATTTCTCAAACTCTAATGAAAATGTACTCACATTGAATATCTTGATGAGATCTTTCCAATGAAACAAGATCAAACGAGTGTCGTATGAGAAAGTTATCGTGTTCTAAAATTTTTCTCAAAGAGACAAAAATGTCAATAGAGGTGACACATGGCATCATCATAAGATGACACATGGAAGTACGGTCATGACACATGGAATTATGGTCGTGACACATGGCAGGATAGACGTGAAACATGGTAGTATGGAACTTACAGATGTTGACATGGAACACTGACTGGGTTGTAAATATCCTAGTGTGGAATGTTGAATGGATCGTATGGATGTTAACATGGCATGCTAACTGGGTTGTACATATGTTGATGTAGCATGTTGACTGGATCGTATGGATGTTGACGTGGCATTCTGACTAGGTTATATGGATGGTTACATGGTAGGATGACTGGGCATACAATAGGATGACTTGGAAGGAAAGGTGGAAATATGATAAGATGAAATGGTAGGACAAGTGGCGGTATGACATGTTGACATTGCACTGACAAGTAGCAATGATGTGTCATTGATGTGGCAATGACATATGTGGTCACTAGGTAGTGTTGTAGCTACCACGTTGGCCAATCAAATGCCAGTATGTGGCAACCTGATTTTACCCAAAAGAGACTTATCCACTCCAGAATAGTCGATAGGTGGTTCGAACCCCCAACCTTATAGAAACAAAGCAATGGCTTTACCAACAGACCACATATAGAACTTATTATGGATGGTCATGAATATTATATTTAAAGTGGGTTTGTTGTAACAATAAGCCAAAGGGGGAGGTTTGTGGGCTTGAACCTATGAACTTTGCCCCCATAATCATTTCTTTAACCAAATCAGCGAACCATTTACCATTGTGCCAAGTGGTTATTCCTTGTTATGGCATGGAAACATATTAGTTTTGTTATTCAAATATTCAGATAGCCCATAAAATCCAACCAGCCAAGGATTAGACCCATTGGCCTATTGTATTATAACCAAATTCTTTGCCACTGGGCCATAGGCACATATTTGTAATGATTTTGTTGTAATATTGTTTTATGTAGAAGTATTTCCTGCATACACTTTTGAAGAAGTGGGTTTTGTAAGCTAATTTTGGTAAAACTAGGAGTGGAGAGAGGTTTTTATAAGCTAGAAAAACATTTGTAGTAGATCAATGACTTGTTAATGAAGGGTTTTTGTTGAGTATTCATTATTATATAGATGTGTTTCCTGTATAATTGAAGGATCGATCATTTACGTGCCTTTCTTACTATAGGAAGAGAAGGGAAAGTTAATCCCAATCATGTTGCAGTCTCCTTGAAGAAGCCAAAGACAGACTTTATGGTATGTTTGATTCAGACCCCCTCCCTCACCCAAGGTCCATGAAACCTCCCAGTCTAGGATTGTTCAAAACTAAGGAGTCGAAGTGGCTCTCGGGCCCCTATTGATCCCTCAAAATGATTATTACAATTCCACTACTTCCTTCCTGCGAGAAAATTGTCTTTTCGGGGCCAAATACCCCAACGGAGCCTTCCATGTGAACCCAAACCAAATAGTGGGCTAAAAGTCAACAAGAGGGAATATTTCAAGGTATTATCTCTTATGTTTCAGCCAAACCCTCATATGAACTTGGGTTGTGACTAGGAACTAACCAAGCAACACTTATTTGGTGCTTCAGAGCTCTAGGCTCCGAATATTCTACCTCCACTACACCTCCACTCCTCCAAAGTCACAAACCTGCGAACCTCCGAACGGACATGGGAATCGACGTTTCTTAGCTTGCATTGATATCAATGGTCAACACACTCTCTGGGATTCAGGATTCAGATCCTCCCAATACTCAACTACCGCTACTCCCCAAACACGCGAACTCCGAACTTCTGGAGTACTCGTTGATCCAATGGTCCACAACTCTTATACAATCGACGACGATGATTGAATTCGGTAAAAGGGGCTTCAACAAGTCTGCTCATTCCAACAACTTATGCTCGCAAAGTTAGGAACTCTGAATCCAATCAGGCAATTATCCTCTCTCCACATATTGATGGCCCTTAACAACTTTGCATCTCCAGGCTTCGAGATTTTTAACACTCCAAATCTCCAATCGAGTTTTGGTTCTTCGGACCTCTAGATCTAGCGCCACACGTCCTGTCTGAAGGATGGTCAAGATGAGCTCATGCCTTCGGTCCTTCAAGAGAGTTCACCTCACTACATTCTACTTCCTCCAAACCCTGAACTTACAAAGCAACAAATCTGCACTCCACATGTCCTCATCTGGATGTACGAGTAGGATGCGTTTCATCCTTTGGGACTTCGAGGAAACTTCTACCCAAGCACTCTGCTTCACAAACTCCTCCGGAGTACTGCACCTCAAAATCCCTCAGTGAACTGCCACGTGTTCCTCTCAAATGGACGACCGTGATTAACTCTGGCCTTCAAGACTTCGACAACTCTCGAATCCAAGGCACTTCCTCCTCTGTTCCTCAGGAGAGATGGACTTTCGGACCCTACCTTATCTGTTGACACGTGTATTATACGCCAACGACTATGATGTGCTCTGGCCTTTGGAGATTCAAGAACTTCCACACCTTAACAACTCTCACCCAAGTTCCTCTAGAACTTCAAGTCTCCGGACTTCACGATCTAACGCCACGTGTCCTTACCTATTGATGGCTAGGATTGGCTCTGGTCCTTCGGAGCTTTGGGATTTCCACTCCTCTACGCAACAATGGTCTAGTTTTTCCATACTGCTGATATCTCAAACTAGACTAAATCATTGACACATTCTCTTCGCAAATGAATGAGCCCGATTTAATTTAGGCTTCAGGAGTTCTAACTCCTCTACACATGAATATGGTGGGACTTACGAAGTCTGAAGGACCTACAGGGTTAAACCCCATGCAAGTTACCTCGATATAATGATCGTTGTATCTTTCTCCTAGATTTGACGGTCGATATTTATCCTTCTCCCCTGCATGCTCCTCCTTCTTCTAGACTAGATTTTGGAGGTCCATATATGTTCCTGCGGTCGATCTAACGGCTGTTGTAGCTCCCCCTCCTATATGCTATGCTTTCCTTATGAATAAAATATTTCTCAAACTTTTTCCAAAAGCTTGGCCTTTTATCTTCTCTTCAGAAAGACTAACCCCTTGGCCTACACTATACCTCCTGAGCTTTCAAATTCTTCCGAGGTTTTCAAAGCAACTTGACACTCTTCTCCTTCACCGAATATTTCTTCCCTCCTAGCAGCACAATGATCGTTCTCCTAAACTCTATAATCAAAATTTATTTTGGTCTCTAACACACTTCTCATTCCTTCCATCATAGACTTGACCAACACTTGGTCGGGTGTTTCTTTTATGCACTCCCTGCACTAGACTCTCAGTAGACTTGAACTATCTCTCATGACCTTGAAATTACTCAAACTCCCAATGGATTATGCCTTTTGTTCCTTCAATGATTTCTTGTGTTCTCATGGCACTTCTTCGCTCGTCCTCCTAAGCTTATGGACTTTTATAACGGTCCTCAGTGAACTCCTTGCACTGGCTTTACCCTTGAGGATTTCTCAACACTTGACTAAGTGTTGGCCCGATGCATGCCTTGCTCGAAACAACTTGGACTTCAAAGGGTCCAATCCCTTTGTTTCTTCCTCTTCCTAACAAACGAGTCAAAAAATATTTTTCCCTCACACTTCTTGCATGGCTCCTCAGAGTGTTCAACAAATCTGATATGTCTTCCCTTCTGAGTTTTAAACTTGTTCTGGTGTGCCCACCTACAACACTCTTCTCTAAACTCGAAAAAATCATTCAAGTGCACTAGTTGCACTGGCTTCACAGATTTTTCACTAACTCTGTTATTCACTCCTTGCACAAGTCTAAGAACCTAGAACACTCATAAAACTATAGATAGATAATTCCTATCTAATTCTTGCAAATGAAACATTCATACATCCATGGCCTTCATAGTGAAGCACAGTAAACACATTTAGAAGAAAAAATCCATATAAAACACATAGAAACCTCATGGGAAGGAAAAACTTCTCTTTTCTATTAACATATGAATGTTAATTACAATGTGTACAAGGTTGGACTGCAACGGAGTCTCAACTCTATCTCTCCTCTCCTCTCTTGAGCTCTCTAATGCTCTCTCTTAAGCTACCTAAGACTAAGTAATTTTCGATGCAATGATCTTTTACAAAGGAGGGGCTTCTCACGCCTTCCTCCATCTACCTCACTAAATTACAATCAATTACATTTAGTGGCCATCTAGTCCAAATCGGATCTAGATCTACCCAACTGTCAACTTTTTAACGTGACATTACACATGGCCTAATCAAAGGTAGTGTCTTGGATTTCTTGGAGCCTTATAGAATTAAATTACATTTAATTTGCATGAAAAAATTTAATATAGATTCAAATTGAGAGGGTTGGTGCCTCTCTTCTCTTGGAAATCGTTCCTCCTAGTGCGTTGATGCATTGTCTTGTTGATGAGATGGCACATTTGTTGAGGTGGAGCGATGCTCCTGCATCATACTTCTGCACTGAAAAAAATCATGAGCTCCTACTCATGGCTCCCCCACTGTTGTTGTTGATATCTTCCAGGGTCCCAAATCTCATTTTGGAGTTTTCCATCTACTCCTCTTCCTTTCTATTGTTTCTATTGTTGTCATGTTGTCACTACAGGCTCTCCTCTGATCAACTTTCTATCGTTGTTGGCTGCCTCTTGCGCTACTCTCAACATCAATTTCCTTATCTCCTCTATCACTATGTCCAGTTGGTCTACTGGATGGCTCCCTCTTTGCAGTATTCTCCGTTGCTGCATATTCTCCTTTTCCTCATACACATAAAAGGGAGATCGTCCTGATATCCCACATTGATTTTACCTCATGTGGTACTGGCTCACCACTCCACTGCAGGTTTAAGTCCTGCAGCCACATTACCAAGCTATTGGTCAGTTATCTCCTCTGGAAATTTAACATTTTCCAGCTCCTTTGTCTCTCCTCGTGTTGGTACAAGTCCAGTTTCTTCCAGATACTCCTCGGGATAGAATTCTTCTTCATCTTGCATGACTACATTCCTTGGGAAGTCTTGTTTTGTTTCTGGATTGTCCAACCAATCCTCCAAAATATTCAATTTTGTCTCCCACTGAGTGAGCAGCTGATCTGAATGCCCCTCTACTTCTCTCATCTCCACTTGGGAAGATGTCAATGTCTGCACCATGACAGTCTTTTTTGGATGTCTCTCCTCTCTTGCACCTTCAACACTTACACTGGCCTCAACTTGGCTTCTTGGCAGGAATATTCTAATTCCTCCAATGATCAGAACACATTTATGATCTTTCTCCTTCGTCAATGTCCTTAGATGATCCGAACTCACCTCCGAGTTCTTGATACTTTCACATAGTCTCATCTCCTTTTCCTTTCCCATCTGGAAAGATGAAATTTTGGACCTACCCTCCTGGCAGTCTATGAGATCATCCACCGATCTCTTCTCATTGTCCTCTTGGCAATCTAAGCTTTCACTCATTCCCTTCTAGTCGTCTATGATATCTATTACCAATATCTCTACCTCCTCACTAAGGGTTTCTCCAACTTTTGTCTCACAAATGAAAACCATCTCCTCTATGGCACTGATGTTTTCAACGTGCCTCAACCATTTCCTCAATACTTGTTGCTACCTCCTGGCAACCAACTGTTGGACATTCCATTTTGCCTTCTTTTTCAGGGGCCATTCATACTTCTAGCTTTATCTCACTTCCTATTGCATCTTCAACATTAGGTTGTTGAGTTCTGATCAGATCTCCTAGAGCTCTTTATCCCTATGCTCTTTCCTCACCTTCTTTTGGTATTTTCCTCGACCTTGTCTATGGACTTCAATAGCCATTTTATTTTTCTTCCTCCAAGAACGCAATTGTTTCTTCTCCTTCATCCCACCTAGTTGTCTACTGACTGTTGCACACCAGCCAACAATCTTCACAAAGCATCAACACTTTGTTTTCTCCTCTTTTTCTTGTTGTCTACATACAAAAATTCACTCTTATACCACTTGATGTAGACCCCCTCACTCACCCGAGGTCTACGCGACCTCCTCATATAGGATCGTTCAAAACTAAGGAGTCGAAGTGGAATTTGGGCCCCTATTCATCCACAAAAATGCTTATTAAAGGTCCACTACTTCCTTCCCATGAGAAAATTCTCTTTTTGGGGGCCAAATGCCCCAATGGAGCCTTCCACATGACCCTAGACCAAATCGTGGGCTAAAAGTCAACATGTGGGAATATTTTGGGGCACTAGCTATTTTTCTTCAGCTAAACCCTCATATGAACCTGGGATGTGACTAGGCACTACCAACCGATGCTTATTCAGTGCTCCAGATCTTTGAGCTTCGGGCATTATACCTATAGTACACCTCCACTCCTCTGAAGTCATAGAATTGCGAACCTCCAAACAGACGTGGGAATCGACGGTCCTTAGCCTACGTTGAGATCAATGGCCAACACCCTCTCTAGGATTTAGGCTTCAGAGCCTCCCAATACTCAACTATGGCTACTCCCCGAACACATGAACTCTAAACTTCCAGAGTACTTGCAAATATAATGTTCCACAACCCCAAACAAACCGACGATGAGGATTGAATTCGGTAAAATGGGCTTTGGAAAGTCTTCTCGTTTCAACACCTTATGCTCATGACGTGTCGAACTCTGAATCCAATCGGATAGTTTTCTTCTCTCCATAGATCAACGACCCTTAACAACTTCACAGCTCCATGCCTCGGGAGTTTTAACACTCCAAATATCCAATCACCTGGAGTACTAGTTCTCTAGACCTTATGATCAGGTGCCAGATGTCCTGTCTAATGGACGATCGAGATGAGATCTGGCCTTTGGTAGCGTTCACCTCATTGCATAGTACTTCCTCCAAACCCTTAACTTACAAAGTGGTATATCTGAACTCCACGTGTCTCCTCTGGATCTACGTCTAGTATGAGTTTAGGCCTTCAAGACTTCGAGGAAAATTATACCCAAGCACTTCACTTTGAAAACTCCTATGGATTATTGGACCTCTGGATCCCTGGCTCAAACGCCATGTGTTCCCCTCAAATGGATGGTCGATATTAACTCTGGCCTTCGAGACTTCAGGAGGTCTCGAGTCCAGGGCACTTCAACCTCTGTTCCTTCAGAGATTTAGACTTCTAGACCCTTCCTTATCTTCGGACACGTGTATTATATGCCAACGACTATGATTTTCTTTGGCCTTTGGAGCTTCAGAAACTTCCACACCTTAACAACTCTCTACCAAGTTCCTTCGGAGCTTCAAATCTCTAGACTTCATGATTTAATTCCATGTGTCATTAGATGTCGATGGTTAGGATCAGCTCTGGTACTTCGGAGCTTTGGTACATCCTCTCCTTTGTGAAACAATGGTCCAAGTATTTTGGAATGTTGATATCCCGAATCAACCTAAACTATTGACACATCGCTTCACAAATGAACGACCCCGATTTAATTCAGGCTTCAGGAGTTCTAACTCCTCTACACATAAAAATGATCAAACTTACGAAGTCCAAAGGACCTACAGGGTTAAATCTCATGCAACTTCTTTGATCTAATAGTCATTATAGTTTTTTCCTAGATCCGATGGTCTAGATTTATCCTTCTCCCATGCCCACTCCTCCTTCTACTAGATTGGATTTAGGCGGTCCAGATATGTTCCTCCAGCCAATCTAATGGCTACTCTAGCTCCCCCTCCTGTCTGCTATGATTTCCTTATAAATAAAAGAGTTCTAAAACTTTTTCCAAAGGCTTGGCCTTTGATATTCTCTTTGAAAATCCTGACTCCTCGGTGTTTATTGTACCTCCTGAGATTTAAAAATTATTCTGAGGTTTTTGAAGGGACTTGGCCCTCTTCTCCTTCACTGAATTTTTCTTCCCTCCTGGTAGCTCAACGTTCCTTCTCCTGAACTCTAAAATTGAAATTTATTTTGGTGTCTAGCACACTTCTCATTACTGCCTTTGTAGACTTGATGAACACTTGGTCAGGTGTTTCTCTTTTGCACTCCCTGCAGTAGAATTTGTGTAGACTTGAACTATCTCTCATGAGCTTGAAATTACTCAGACTCCCAAGGGATTCTTCCCTTTGTTCCTTCAATGATTTCTTGTGTTCTCTTGGAACTTCTTCACTCATCCTCCTAAGCTTATGGACTTTTCTAATGGTCCTCAGTTCCCTCCTTGCACTGGCTTTACCCTTTAGGCTTTCTCAACACTTGACTAAGTGTTGGCCTGATGCACACCTTGCACGGGTCTTTTGTGCACACTTTCACTACTTCTTCTCTGAGATTGAAACATATTGGAATTCAAAGGGTTCAGCCCCTTTTTTTCTTCCTCTTCCTAACAAACGAGTCTAGAAATACTCTTCCCTCGTACTCCTTGTGTGACTCCTCAGAGTGTTCAAAAACTTTGATATGTCTTCCCTTCTGAGATTTCAACTTGTTCTGGTGTGCCCACCTGGCACACTCTTCTCTAAGATCGAAAAAAGAGTTCAAGTGCACTCCTTGCATTATCTTCACAGAGTTTTCACTAACTCTTTTGTGAACTTCTTGCACAAGCCTTAGATTCCAAAACACCCAGAAAACTATAGATAGAGAATTCGTATCTAATTCCTGCAAATGAAACATTCATACATCCATGGAATTCATATTGAAACATAGTAAACACATTTAGAAGAAAACATTCATATAAAAAACATAGAAACTTCATGCGAAGGAAAAGCTTCTCTTTTCTATTAATATTTGAATGTTAATTACAATGTGTACAAGGCTGAACTGCAATGGAGTCTTATCTCTTTCTCTCCTCTCCTCTCTTGAGCTCTCTAATGATCTCTCTACAACTACCTAAGACTGACTAATTTTCGATACAATGATCTTTTATAAAATAGCGGCTTCTTGCGCCTTCCTCCATCTATCTGATTAAATTACAATCAATTACATTCAATGGCCATCTATTCCAAATTGGATCTAGATATACCCAATTGTCATATTTTTAAGGTGACATTACACATGGCCTGCTCAAAGGTAGTGGCTCAGATTTCTTGTAGACTTGCAGACTTAAATTACATTTAATTTGCATTAAAAAATTCAATTTAGGTTCAAAATGAGAGGGTTGGCTCCTCTCTTCCCTTGGAAATCATTTCTCCTAATCCACTGATGCACTATCTTGTTGATGTGTTGGTGTGTTTGTTGAGGTCGAGTGATGCTATTGAATCAAGGTTGGAGACCATTTGATGTAATTAAGCATTTGACATCATTTATGGAGAGGTTCCGCTGTTGATGGGGGCCTAGAGACGTAACCCAGGATGGGTCAAATCCATTATCAACTTTCTTATGTCTCTTATCTTTGATTTTGTTGTTCATTTCCTTTATTTTAGCCTTTGAATAGTTCTTTCAATATTTATAATTTAAGTTAAGACAATGGGGAGGAAGGAGGTTTCCTTGCAAAGATTTAAATATGTGTCATATGATATTGATGGAGGATAGTAAAGAAAAAAGATACAATTGGTTACTTCCCAAGTACGATTTTGTGACTTCATGAAGGAATTCGTTGAAAATACAAGACATTATGTTCAACATGTCCATATGGCTCGATGGTAGGACAAGAATTTTAGAATATGCATAGATACATTTCTTGTTGGTACTGTGTTATAAGTGGTTTATTTTGTTGAGAACTACACCCTTCAACCACAAAATGAGATTCAAAGCCAATATTATCATTCATAGCAGGTCAACATAATTGTACATATCACATACAGGCATGGAATAGATAGTAATGAATAAAACTGAGTTATATTGAAAGAGTATCACTTCTCCATAAGTGATAATTGGTGCCATGACTTAGCCTACGTACAACATTGTTTTTAGTTGTTCTACAACCACCTTAAGGAGAAGAGCATACTGATGGATCAACATTGGATTTGGTCAGATGGTTGCATAGGCCAGTTAAAAAATGCTCATGTATTTCAATGGTTGTATATGTTGCAAAAACAACTAAATGTACCACACATTTGGAACTATTTTGAGTCTAGGCACAGGAAAGGGGAGCATGATGGAGCAAGTGAATGCATAAAAAGAGCACTACATGGTAAATAAATGAAGTTCAATACTACTTCCCTCATTTGAGATGAAAAATCCATTATTGAATGGTGTTCTTCAGTAACGAGAGAGGGAAAATGAACCCGTGAAGACCAATCACATAAGAAAGGACATGTACATAGATATTTTTGGGAGGTGGTCAATGTAGATCCATCACAGTGGTATGAATGAAAAACAGTTTAGGGAACTCATGGATTCCACTCAATTAGAACATGAGACAATGCGATAGTTGAAATATGGAAGAGAAAACTCTCTTGCTTTTGTGATCCATGTAGTAGTAATGAATGGGATGATTGTGAATCGACAGAATGGGATGATTGTGAATCGACAGAATGGGTTGATATATGGGATCATGTATCACTCCCCATTGGTCAACGTACAACTATGGAATTATCCCAATTGGAGGAGGACCAATCAATTATTTCAGTAGATTATGATCATGTCTCAGATCTCATATTGCTAGGTTCATTGAATCCTTCTATTAAATTTTGAATAACTAGAATGAATGTGTTATGCTTTGGTCATTTAGTGGACTCACATTTTGCCACTCCATTTTTTGTAGGGCACATATACGTAGGGGTTTCCCCAAGAGATAATGAAAGGGACATTGATTATTGGTTGGGCGATGCTTAGAGGGAATGCAAACCCTCGTGTGATCAGTAACAGAATCCCAAGGCATTGAATTTCTGACAGGGTCTATGGTCATTAAAGGAGAATATCTGACATGCGATGAAAGAACATGAAAGAAAAGTGGTTATATATTTCAATATTATAAACTAGGTCAATTTGAATACCACTTTACAAACTTTGTTATTTGTACAAACCTCCAACTACAAACAATGCCAAGTAAGAAATCATCAAAGGTGTGATACTTCTTGCCTTACTCTAAGCACAGGAAGTTAATGGAAACTGTCAATATTAGAAGTAATCACGATGGTCTACTTGAATGACCATATAGGTATGTAAAACAAATAATTTTGTCTTCATTTTGACTTCTTTTAAAATATTTGTAATGTTATTAAAATATATGTTGCCTTAAAATATACCCATTCCATTCCTTTCTTTTCCTTTCCTTTCCTTGCCTTGCCTTCACTTTCCATTCCATGCCATGCATTTCCTTCACTTGCCTTGACTTGCCTTCACTTTCCATGCCATGCTTTACCTTCACATGTCATGCCTTGCCTTCACATGCCATGCCATGCCTTGCCTTCACATTCCATGGCTTGCCTTCACATTCCATGTCTTTCCTTCACATGACTTGCCTTTCCTTCACATGCCATGCCTTGCCATTCTTTCACTTTCCATTCCATGCCTTTCCTTCACTTTCCATGCCTTTCCTTCCCTTGCCTTCACTTTCCATGTTTTTCCTTGCCTTGTCATGCCTTACCTTGCCTTTCCTTCCATTCACTTGCCATGCCTTGCCTTCACTTATCTTTCCTTCACTTTCCTTGCCTTCACTTGTATTTCATTTTCCATACCATGCCATGCCATGCCACAGAATACCATGAATTGTATTCAATTTCATTTCCATTCACTTTCCTTAACTTTCCTTTTCATTCCATAACATGCCTTTCCTTCACTTTTCTTACCTTCACTTTCAATGCATTTTCGTCACTTTCCTTGCCTTCACTTGTCTTTCCTTTTCCATGCCAACCCATGCCATTCCATAGAATGACATTCCTTTCCTTCACTTGTCTTTCCTTTTCCATGCCATGCCATGCCATTCCATAGCATGCCATGCCTTTCCTACACTTGCCATGTTGTCATTCATGCCTTGAATTCACTTTCCTTTCCTTCACTTGCCTTGCATTTCCTTCACTTTCCTTTCCTTCACTTGTATTTCCTTTTCCATGGCATGCCATGCCATTCCATAGTATGTGATGCCTTTCCCTTACTTTCCTTTCCATTCATACCTTTCCTTCACTTGCCTTGCCTTGCCTTTACTTTCCTTTCCTTCACTTTTCTTTCATTTTCCATGCCATGCCATGCCATTCCATAGAATTCCATGCCTTACCTTCACTTGCCTTTCCATTCATTCCTTTCTTTCACTTTCCTTACCTTTCCTTCATTTGCATTACCTTCACTTTCCTTTCCTTTCCTTCACTTTTCTTGCCTTTTCCATGCCATGCCATATCATTCCATATCATGCCATGCCTTTCCTTCACTTTCCTTTCCATTCATTCCTTTCCTTCACTTGAATTTCCTTCACTTTCCTTGCATTTCCTTTCTTTCACTTGCCTTGCCTTCACTTTCCTTGCCTTTCCTTGCCTTCACTTGCCCTGCCTTCACTTTCCTTCACTTTCCTTGCCTTCACTTTCCTTTCCTTTCCTTCACTTGTCTTTCCTTTCCTTTCCTTCACTTGCCTTACCTTGACTTCACTTGTCATGTCATTCCTTTCCTTCAGTTTCCATGCCTTTCCTTCACTTTCCTTTCCTTATCACTTTCCATGCCATGCCTTTCCTTAACTTGCATTATAACTTGTCATACCTTGCCTTCACTTTCCTTATAAATTTCCATGCCTTTCATTCACTTTCCTTGACTTGACATCCCTTTCCTAAACATATGTAATAAGAACTGAGAAAAACCCTAGTGTCATAGATACTCCAACAAACAGTTTTTTGGTGGACGGAATGATGGCGGAGGGTCCCCCCTACTTGAAACCCAATGCTCCAGATCCAATGCAACTGACAGTTTTCCCATCCAAGTCCTAGTTTGAGTTTTATCGTGAGTTGCAACTCGCATATTCAATCCATTCATGGACATCTGGCCAATTTGGTTTGGGGGCATAAAATCCAAATCGAGTGGCATAAAAGAGTTCTTTAATATCCCACAAGTCTATTTGGCCAAGGCCCATGAAACTAAACTACCCACAAATGCCTGACACAGTGTTATTGAAAATCAACTTCCTCTTCAGAAATTGCATTATGCCTCAATGATCAAAAACCTAGTGTCGGAGATACTTCAACAAATGATTTTTCAGTGGATGGAATGACAACGAAGCCCCCCAAGTTGAAACACGGTGCTCTGGATCCAGTGCAACTGATTGTTCTCCCATCTGAGTCTCAGTTTGAGTTTTATCATGAGTTTCATCTTGCCTCTTCAAGCCATTTAGGGACATGTGGAAAATTTGGTCCGAGGGAATAAAATGCAAACTGAGCAGCATAAAGGAGTTGCATAATCTCCCACACGTCTATTTTTCCAAGGCCCACGCAACTACACTACCCACAAATGCCCAACACAGTGTTCTTGAAAATCAACCTCCTCTTCAGAAATTGCACTATGCCTCATTGACCAAAACCCTAGTGCCAAAGATACTCCAACAAATGGTTTTTCAGTGGATAGAATGACAGTAGAGGCCCCCCCCTAGATGAAACTCATTGCTATGGATCCAATGAAACTGATGGTTCACCCATCCGAGTCTCTTTTTGAGTTTTATCGCAAATTGCAACTTGCCTCTTCAAGTCATTCAAGGAAATGTGGCCAATTTGATTCAAGGGCTTAAAATCCAAACCGAGCGGCATAACAGAGTTTTGTAAGCTCCCACAAGTCTATTTGGCCAAGGCTCACGTGACTACACTACCCAAAAATTCCTGACATAGTGTCTTGAAAATCGACCTGCTCTTCAGAAATTACACTATGCCTCATTGACCAAAATGCTAGTGCTAGAGATACTTCAACAAACGTATTTTCGGTGGACAGAATGATAGCAGAGGGGACCCCCTAGTTTAAAATTGTCTCTCTGGATCTAATGCAATTTATGGTTCTCCCATCCTCCCATTTTTAGTTTTATCACGAGTTGCAAATCACCTCTTCAAGCCATCTAGGGACATGTGGCCAATTTGGTCTAGGGGCATAAAATCCAAACTGAGCGGCATAACATAGTTCTATAAGCTCCGACAAGTTTATTGCACCAAGTCCCACACGACTACACTACCCACAAATTCTCGACATATTTTTCTTGAAAATCGACCTCCTCTCCAGAAATTGCACTATGCCTCATTGACCAAAAGCCTAGTGCAGGAGATACTCCAAAAAATGGTTTTTCGGTGGATGGAATGACAATGGAGGCCCCCCCATAGTTGAAACCTAGTGCTCCAGATATGATGCAACTGATGGTTCTTCCATCCAAGTCTTGGTTTGAGTTTTATCGTGAGTTGCAACTCACCTTGTCAAGTCATTTAGGGACATGTGGCCAATTTGGTTTGGGGGAATGAAATCCAAACTGAGCAGCATAATGGATTTTCGTAAGCTCCCAAAAGTATATTTGTCCAAGGCCCATGTGACTACACTAACCACAAATTCCCGACACATTGTTCTTCAAAATCGACCTCCTCTTCAAAAATTTCATTATGCCTCATTGACCAAAATCCTAGTGCCGAAGATACTCCAACAAATGCTTTTCCAGTGGACGAAATGACAATGAAGGGCCCCCCCTAGTTGAAACATGGTGCTCTAGATCCAATACAACTGATGGTTCACCCATCCTATTCTAGGTTTGATTTTTATGGTGAGTTGCAACTCGCCTCTTCAAGCCATTCAGGGACATGTGGCCAATTTGGTCTGGGGGCATAAAATCCAAACCGAGTGGCATAACAAAGTTTCGTAAATTCTCATAAGTCTACTTGGCCAAGGCCCATGCCACTACACTACCCACAAATTCTCAACATAGTGTTCTTGAAAATTGAACTCCTCTTCATAAATTGCACTATGCCTCATTGACCAAAACATTGGAATTCTCATGCAAGTATTTTTATATAAGAAATATGGGATAACAAGTTGTAGAATTTCATGCTTAATGAATCCTTTTATTGTAATTTTTACGTATGAATCCTCTAATGGCATGGAAATTGAATTCAATGGCAATTTCAATGGAAATGGCGAAGACAATGGTATTGTATTCATTGGTATCCTTTCATGGTGTCCTTTGATCGTATGGTATGCATTGGTATCCCTTGATGGTATGGTATGCATTGGAAATGGAAATGGAAATGGTATGCATTGGCAATGGTATGGTATGGTATGCATTGGCATTGGAAATGACAATTCATACCATACAATACCATTGCCATTGCCAATGCCAATGCATACCATACCATACCATTGCCAATGCATACCATACAAGGCAATGCATACCATTCCATTGCCAATTCATACCATTTTCATTTCCATTTCTAATGCATACCATACCATTGCCATTGCCATTTCCAATGCTAATTCACGTTCTACCATACAAGGCCATTGCCAAGGCATACCATACAATGGAAAGGAAATGCATACTATACTATACAATACCATATCATTGCCAATGCATACTATACAAGCAAATGGAAAGGAAATGCATACCATTTCCATTGCCAATTCATACCATTTCCATTTCCAATGCATACCATTGCTATTGCCAATGCATACCATACCATTTCCATTGTCATTGCCAATGCCAATGCATACCATACCATACCATACCATTTCCAATGCATACCATTGTATGCATTAGAAATGGTATGATATGGTATGGTATGCATTGGCAATGGCAAGGGAAATGGTATGCATTGTCTTGCCATTTCCTTGTATGGTATGCATTGGCATTGGAAATGGAAATGCATACCATACCATACCATACCATTTTCATTTCCATTTCCAATTCCAATACATACCATACCATACCTTACCATTTCCATTTCCATTGCCAATGCCAATGCATACCATACCATACCATACCATTGCCAATGCATACCATTCCCATTTCCATTGCCAATGCATACCATACCATAGCATACCATTTCCAATTCATACCATATCATTGTCATTTCCATTTCCAATGCCAATGCATGTGGTACCATACAAGGCCATTGCCAATGCATACCAGTGGCAATGCAAACCATACCATACCGTACCATACCATTTCCAATGAATATCATACAAGGCAATGGCAAGGAAATGCATACCATTTCCATTTCCAATGCATACCATACCATTTCCATTTGCATTTCCAATGTCAATGCATACCATACCATAACATTGCCAATGCATACCATACAATGGAAAGGAAATTCATACCATTGTATCCATTGTATGGTATGCATTGGAAGTGGTATGGTATGGTATGGTAAGGTATGCATTGTCAATGGAAATGGAAATGGTATGCATTGCCTTGCCATTTCCTTGTATGGTATGCATTGGAAATGGTATGGTATGGTATGGTATGGTATGATATGCATTGGCATTGGCAATGGAAATGGAAATGGTATGAATTTCCTTGCCATTTCCTTGTACGGTATGCATTGGAAATGGTATGGTATGGTATGGTATGCATTGGCATTAGCAATGATATGGATTTCCTTGTACGGTATGCATTGGCAATTGTATGGTATGGTATGGTATGGTATGCATTGTCATTGGCAATGGAAATGGAAATGGTATGGTATGGTATGGTATGGTATGCATTTCCAAAGGAAATTCATACCATACCATACCATTTCGATTTCCATTTCCAATGTCAATGCATACCATGCCATAACATTACCAATGCATACCATACAATGCAATGGCAAGGCAATGCATACCATACTATAGAATATCATTGCCAATACCATAGCATACCATTTCTATTGCTAATGCATATGATACCATTGCCATTGCCATTGTCAATTCCAATGGATACCATACCATACCATACAAGGAAATGCCAATGCCAATGCATACCATACAAGCTAATTGAAAGACAATGCATACCATTTCCATTTCTAGTGCATATCATTGCCATTGCCAATACATACCATTTCTATTTCCAATGCATACCATACCATTTCCATTTCCATTGCCAATGCCAATGCATACCATACCATACTATACCATTGTCAATTCATACCATACAATGTCAAGGAAATGCATACCATTGTATGCATTGTATGGTATGCAATGGAAATGGTATGGTATGGTATGCATTGGAAATGGCAATGGAAATGGTATGCATTGTCTTGTCATTGTATGTTATGCATTGGCATTGTCAATGGAAATGGAAATGGTTTGGTATGGTATGGTATGGTATGGTATGCATTGGCATTGGCAATGGAAATTCATACCATAAAATTTCCATTGTCGTTGCCAATGTGAATGCATACTATACCATACCATACCATTTCCAATGCATACCATATAAGGCAATGCATACCATTGGCATTGTCGTTTCCAATGCATACCATACCATATCATACCATTTCCAATGCATACCATACCATTGCCAATGCCAATGCATGTGGTACCATACAAGGCCAATGGCAATGCATACCATACAATGGCAAGGCAATTCATACCATTGGCAATGCATACCATACCATACCATTGCCAATGCATAACATACAAGGCAATGTCAACGAAATGAATACCATACCAATGCATACCATTGCCATTGCCAATGCATACCATACAAGGAATACCAATGCCATTGCCAATGCATACCGTACAAGGAATACCAATGCCATTGCCAATGCATACCATTTCCATTTCCATTTCCAATGCATACTATACCATAGCATACCATTTCCAATGCATACCATACCATAGCATAGCATTTCCAATTCATACCATACCATTTCCATTTCCAATTCCAATGCATACTATAACATACCATACCATTTCCAGTGGCAATGCATATTATACCATACCATTTCCAATGCATACTATACAAGGCAACGGAAAGGAAATGCATACCATACAAATGCATACCATTGTCATTGCCAATGCATACAATTTCCATTTCCATTGCCAATTCATACCATACCATACCATTGCTTGATGTCTTGAATATTATAGGGTTGTTATGTGTCATCTTTCATTTCAACAAGAATTTGTTATCTAAACCTTAGTTTATGCTTGCATTTTAAGCCGTCTTTCATTTAATGATTACTTTTGTTAAGGGTTGTTATATTTATCCTGTTGTAACTTAGTTAGTATCATTTATTGGCTTGCAAAGGCATGGGAATCTTATGGCATGACATTGGAAAGTTATATTTATTGTTATATAGGTTTAAATGGGAAACTACATGACAAGGCATGGGAATCTACATGACAATGGCATGGCATGGCATGACTTGGAAAGGCATGGAAATGAAATGGAAATGGAATGGAATGGCAATGGAATTCCATGGAATGTATTGGAAAGGAATAACATTGGCATGGTAATTCTATGATATGGAAATGCATGGAAATGGCATGGAATGGAAAGGTTTGACAATGGCGTGGAAATTCCAATGGAATGGCATGGACTGACTTGGCAAGGAATGACAATGACATGACATGGAAATGGAATGGCATGGAAATGGCATTTCATGACAATGGCATGACATCAACAAGTTTCTGGGATTGGGTTTGGGAGGGTCCTTTGTCTCATTGTGTGCTCTAACCCAAAATTTGCGTAGGAATGTGCAATAAAATTTCATATATGGTGAAGGGAAAAGAATAATGGTTTCAAGTCTCCCTGGAGAAATTTTGGTAGCATAACATTACTTTTTATAGTGTGTCATGAAATGTAACCTCAAAACCTTTATTTGTAGGTGGAAAATGATACTCATTCTAAGATCTAGTTTCCATGTGAAATCTCTCGTTCCATTGATCAAAATCAATAAGTTTAGTGGACATCATGGAAGACTGAATGAAATTTATTAATAATTGATGGGTTTAAAAACATTTACATATACCCACTACACAATATAAACAAACATGTGGATTAATGAGTCCTTGACTAGTCTTTTTGTCATTTATGAAGGGTTACACATAAATCAAGTGATTTTATATATGGCATGCATAGAAATATGGGAATAATGTGTGTTCCCTAGAAAATAACATTGAGCTGAAATTGTTAAGTGATTTACAATTATGTAGAAGGTAAATGAGAAAATTTATTTCTATAATAAATTATTGTAATATGTCTTTTTTAAGGTCACAATATTTTTAAGTGACCACTATTTGAGTGTGGATTGTCATTGTATTTAGATGGAAATAATTCAAGAGGTAGTCCATATTGTTGGTTGTGAGTTAGAATATGGATATCCACAACATTCATGCAAGAAATTTAGAAGGAATGATCTATCGATGATGTAGAAATGCATGGTTGACTAGAAAGCAATGCTACTTGAGAACCATTAATTTCTTATCGATTTAGCACTTAGCAATCTTGATGCATACCCCCTTCCCTCCTAAGGGTTACGCGAACTCCCAGTCAAGATCTTCTATTCTGGAGTCGTTGACTCTTTGAAACCTCACTTGTCTCGTCCTTTCTCAACTACAGGTCCTCATGACTCCTGGTGCATGATCTACAACACCTGCAACCTTCACTTTCATGCTCTACGAAAATATCGGAGTTGGCGTTAGTGCCCCCTCTCTTGGCCCCTTCTCATATGTGACCTTGATGATGACCATGCGATTACGGACTAAGCCACTTCCCTCTTCTGACCACAGTTATGACCGCTCGCCTAACTCAAAAGGTGTTTCACGATTTCACGTATTGGGCCTTTGCTTGTGAGTCTCCTCGACTCTCCCGACTCTCAAAATCCTGACAGGGGCCTAGTGCATGCTATCCCTCTCTCTCTCCATGACCGCTAGCAATGACCACGTGCTTGAGTGAAAGGTGCACCGCAATTTCGCATTTCATGACTCTGGGAGTGCTGCTACCTTCGTTCCCCCGATAGCAGAAATCATGATGACCATAGATCAATGGTATAGATAGTTCTTTGATCAGTGGCTATGATCAAATCAGTGTTTCACGTTTTATGACTTTGGAGTCTCCTCACTTCCGTTCTCCTGATACCCGAAATTGCGATGGCACTGGATCGATGGTCCAGATCTCTCCTCTGATCAATGACTCAGATCAAGTCATGATTTCACATTTTACAAATTCTCACAACTCAACCTTTGACTCCTTCGAGTCACGACTCAGCGAAATTCTAATCTCTCTCTACGTGTCCTCCTTTAGGATGGATGGTCCCGATGATTTCAAAATTTTGTGACCTTATCCCTCCTGTGTGCCTTCAAAGATTTAATGTTAGTGCACTTTACCTTGATTGGACGATTATGATTCTCTTGCACTTGGACCGAACAGCTGAGATCCTTCCTCCTCTACACTTTCTCCTCATTGTTTGGACCCTGATCGGATGGTCCAGATCTTCCCCCCTAAACTTACATTTTCTTTAGACTTAGAAGATTTTCAAAGGATTCAAAGGCTTCGAACTTTGTCCTTCCTACGAGTCAGTTTCTTGGATCTCGTTAACACTTATGAAAAGTTTTATTCCTCCTGAGCTTGGTCTCATGGAAACTTTGAATTCCCACATGCTCCTTGGCTTTCAGGGATTTTGATAACTCATATCCTAAGGATTTCTCGAAAATAAATTCCTCTCGCCTTCCTGGCGTTTTCCTTTCCTGACTCTTCGACACTTATTTGAATCTTGGATCTGTGTACTCCTTGCACCAGATCTTCATGCAAGGTTAGGGTTCTTGCGGATGAATGTGCACACCCTACACCAGTCTCTTTTCACTCCTTGCAGAGGGAAATTTATGTTCTATCTCTTTTGATCTTAGGAATCGAAACAGACACCCTCAATGCACTCCTTGCGTTTTGTGTGCACACTTGCACTACCTTGACATAAGAGAAACAATTGAAACTTATCCTAACATTCACAGTTCCATCTACTCATAACGGAATTCATTCATTCATGAGAAAACAATAACAGAGAATTGCAAGCAATGTCCACACCATGCATTGGGTCAATTTTCCTCTGTTATATTCATAAATAAAAAATGGTTACCACTTTAAATGAACAACAAAAACTACTGAAATCTTCTCCTAGCTTCTATTCCAGCCAACTACCGACTAGCCTCATTCGGGCATACAAAACTTCTATTTGTCACAAAGGGCTCTTAGGGTTTTTCCTAGCTACTTGTCTACTCTATAAATTAACCTAATGATTATCTAGATCATTCGCATTCTAGAGACGTAGTGGAGTCTCCCATTTCTCTCGTAATCATCCAAGTGTGCCTTGAAATTTTCCTGGCCTGATTTCAAGCGTGTCCAAAGATTAATTTCGGTGTTGAGTTAAGGCAGACTTCAAAATATCTATTGTGACTACCAACGTTAAGTCCCCATATAGATTCCTTGATGTTGATAAGTCTTGCTCCATGTGATTTCCAATGATACTCCTACATCATACTCCCCTTAAAAAAACTTCATGGACTCCTCTCCATGGGATCTTGCACTGACCTTCCATGCTTCTGTATAGCAGCTTCATTTTCCCAATTGAAATCTTCTATTGGGTGTCCCTTCCACTTGATCAGATATTCAAAATAGGTTTTCCTCCTGGTCTTTTTACCGATCCTATGATCCCTGATCTTCTCAATTTGTGGCTTCTCTGCTACAGGCATTTTTTCTCCCACTAGATCTTCTCTTGATCATCTGACCCCTCTGTGTCATCTTTTTTGTAAGGATACAGGTCTGAAACATTGAATATGGGCGATATGACCACACCATATGGCAGCTCAATCTCATAGGAGTTTGCATCAAACTTCCGCAAGATCTTACATGGTCCTATCTTTTTCATCTTTAACTTATTATATGTTCCCCTAGGGAACCTCACTTTTCTAAGATGTGCTAGAACCTGATCTCCTACTTCAAATTGAAGTTCTTTGTGATGTTGAACAGCTCTGTGTTTATACTCCTGGTTAGAACTCTGCAATTGTCCTTTGATTTGGCTATGGAGATTTTGCATGTCTACAGCGAAATCTTATGCTCCAGCGCTCCTGATCTCACTCTCTTCCAAGTCTCTCAACTCAGATACTCCCCTGGGTTTCATTCCATACAATATTTGGAATGGGCTCTTTCCAATGCTCCTGTTTGGTGATTCATTGTATGCAAATTCTGCTTGTGGAAGAATTTGATCCCACTGATTATGATGTTCAGTAACCAAAATCCTCAATGAGTTTCCCATACTTTTGCTTACCACCTCAGTCTTCCCATCTGTCTGAGGGTGATAAGATGAGCTAAAGGAAAATTTTGTCCCCAAATTCTTCCATAGTGTTCTCCAAAAGTGACCAATAAATTTTGTGTCTCTGTCCGAGACAATTCTTCTGGGTAGGCCGTGAAGTCTCACAACTTCCTTGAAAAATAGAGTTGCAACATGAGTTGCGTCACTGGTCTTCTGGCATGGGATAAAATGTGCCATATTTGAAAATTTATCCACCACCACAAATATGGAATCAAATCCTCTTTGTGTTCTTGGCAATCCTAATATGAAATCAATCTTATTTCATCCCAAGGCCCCTCTTGTATTGGCAATGGTTGATACAATCCAGTGTTATGTCTTTTTCCTTTTCCATGTTGGAAGATTCTACATCTGTTCGCAAACTTTATCATGTATGTTCTCATACTTGGCCAATAGTATGAACTACTCAACTGTGAAAACATTTTATCATGTCCGAAATGTCCAGCCAATCCTCCACTATGCCTTTCCTTCAAAATATTATCCCTCAATGAGCATTTTGGTATGCACAACTGATTTCCTTTGAATAACAATCCCTGTTAGACCATGTACTATGTCCACTAGTTTTTGTCTCTCAGCACAAGGTTTGTACATGCTTCATATGCTTCCTTGAAATCTGTATCATCACAATACATGTCCTTAAGGTGTTCAAAACTCAAGGTCTTCACCTGAAATTCCTGCAGAATCAAACATCTCCTGCTCAATGCATCAACAAATTTGTTAAAATTTCCAACAATATGTTTTATGAAAAAAGTAAAGTTCTACATAAACTCAACCCATTTTGCATGCCTCTGATTGAATTTTTCCTACCTGGTTATGAATTGTAAAGCCTGGTTATCGCTATATAAGACAAATTCTTGTGGGACAAGGTAATTCCTCCACTTCTTCAAGGCTTGAATTATGGCATAAAACTTCTTATCATACGTGGAGTATTTTCTCTTGGTCTCACTCAGCTTCTCACTGAAATATGCAACAGGTCTATTGTCCTAACTCAAAACTGCTCCTATTGCAACTCCACTTGCATCACATCTCACCTGAAATGTCTTTTCAAAATTAGGCAAGACCAGAATTGGTCATTCTGTTATTTTATCCTTAAATATATTGAAGCTCTTCTCAACTTCCTCTATCTATTTGAAATACGTGTGCTTCTTCTTCCCTGTATCCATCATTGGTACACAAATTCCACTAAAGTCTCTGATGAACTTCCTATAGAATATTTCTAATCCATGGAAGCTCCTTACTTCAAACATACTCCTTGGTGATGACCATTATTTGATTGCTTTCACCTTCTCTGGATCCATCTTTAGTTCATTTGAAGAGATCACAAAACCCAAGTAAATTAGTTATGTCTTCATAAAAGAGGACTTCTTCAGATTTATCAACAAATTCTCATGTTGTAGTCTCCTCATAACTAATGTCAGGTGCATCAAATTCTCTTCTTTAGTCCTTCTAAAGATTAGTATATCATCCAGATACACAACCACAAACTTGCTAATGAAATCCTTCAGTATTTCATTCATCAGCCTCATAAAAGTACCCAGGGAATTTGTTAAGACAAATGGCATAACAAGCCACTCATACAACCCTTCATTTGTCTTAAAGGCTCTCTTCCACTCATCACCTTCCCTCATTCTAATCTGGTGATATCCACTTTTCAAATCTATTTTAGAAAAAAAAATTGCTCCACTTAAACAGTCCATTAAATCATCCATTCTTGGTAAACATAATCTATACCTGATGGTGATCTTGTTAATGGCTCTTGAGTCTGTACACATTTTCCATCCTCCATCCTTATTTGGACTCAACATGGTCGGTAATGCATAGGGACTCAAGCTCTCTCTGACCAAACCCTTGTCTAACAATTCCTGGACTTGGTGCTTCACTTGCTCGTTCTCTCGAGGTGTCAATCTATATGTTTCTTTGTTTGGAAGACTTTCTCCTGGTATCAATTCAATATGGTGAATGATACTTTTTATGGGTGGAAATGAGATAGGGATCTCATCCACTACTATGTTGAAAAAATTATCCAACAATTACTGAACTTCTTCAGGAAAATCATCTATTGAAGCACTTGTAAGGATAACTCTGGGTTTCCTCACTACAACGAACTGCATATCTTGTTCTTCCTTGAATTGTTTCATGAGTTCCTTCACGCTCATGAGAAGTATGCTTGTGTTGGCTTACTCCTTCACTTTCTTCTCCTCTATTGGCAACAACATGTGTGTTCTACCATTCTTCTCTAGGGTGTATATTTCCTCCCATCATGAATGACATTCCTGTCAAACTTCCATGGACTTCCCAAAAAAATATGGCAAACATCCATGGGAATTACATCACATATAATTTCATCTCTATATCCTCTTATCTTAAATTAAACAAGGCATTGTTTAGTAACCATTACCTGGTGTCCTTTTGGCAACCATGAGACTTTTTATGGCTTTGGGTGTGTGGTTGTCTCCAGCTCCAATTTATCCACCATATATGTGGATACTAAGTTGTCAGTGCTCCCACTATCAATTATCACCTTGCATACTCCGTCTTTAGTCTTGAAAGTTGTTCTGAAGACACAGTTCCTCTACACTGGCCTTTCAACTTCTGCCTCTAGTTTTAAGAGAATTTTCCTCAACATTAGGGATCTTCCATCCTCTTCTCCTTCTTCTTCAACATCTCTTCTTTGTTCTTCTGAAATGTGAGCTTCGCCTCCTCCTTATTTATTTTATTCGGGACATTCCCAAGACATGTGCCATGTCCTTCCGTAGGAATAGCATCTTACTTATCCTCCTCCTATTCTTCATCTTCCTCTAGAAGAACTTCTTCCACCACCCTGTCTTCCTCGAGAACTTCCTCATTTTTCCGATTGACTATGTGTTTTCTCAGTCTCATCTTTAGGCTTATGTGCTATGTCATGGGTAAATCCCCTGGTTTTTGGGGGGTTAGGACTTTACCTCTTCCCCGTTGGATTTGTTTTCTGTCCAACTTCTCTTTTTCCTTTAGTGAAAACTGATAAGAATCCTCCACTGTTCTTACTGACATCATGCTGAGCTCATTCTGAATTTCATATCTTAGGCCATTTATATATCTGGCAATTTTTTCTTCATATCTCTCTCTTTGTCCAGTTCTGATGTTCAACCTATAGAACTCCTCTGTGTACTCCTTAAATGTCATCCCTTTCTGTCTCAGGTTCTACATCTTCCTGAACAGATTGATCTGATAATACTTGGGCATGAACTTATCCTTCAGCTTGGCTACCATTTTGTCCCAACTCTTTATCTTTGTTTTCCCTTGCTTCTCCTCTCACCTTGCAGTTCATCCCACCACAATGTTGCATGTCCTTTTAGTATAGTGACAACATGTCTCATCCTTCTTTCCTCAACGACGTCTTCATAGTCAAAATATTTTTGCATGGATCTTATCCAATCCAATAGCTCCTCAGGATCCAAATTGCCTTCATACATTAGGACCTCTATCTTGGCTCCACCTCCCAATATAGAAACCACTCTCAGTAAGAATTCTTCGCCAACATCCTCTCCTGCAAGTTCTCCAACAACATTCTTGCCCACTGCTTCTTCGCTTTCTACATCGTTGACGTCTCCAGCATCAGGTTCTCGTCTCTGCACTTCCTCCATTGCCTCTAATATTTCACAGAGTTCTCACATATCCTTTTCTGCAACTCGATTGGCCAAATGTGGTTCCACTTGTCTCCTTGGCGACATTGTGTTGACTGTCTGTCACAAAAACAGAGTACACTCTGAGTTCTTTTGTCTCCTCCCCTTTGCCTGATGTCTATAAGAAAAAAAAAATTCTCCAATACCACTTGATGTAGACCCCCTTCCCTCCTAAGGGTTGCATGACCTCCCGGTCAGGATCTTCGATTATGTAGTTAGTGACTCTCTGAAACTTCACTGGTCTCATCCTGTCTCAACTACAGGTCCTCACGACTCATGGTGCATGCTCTACAATGTCCACAACCTTCAATTTCCCGCTCTGGAAAAATATCAGGGTTGGCGTTAGCACCCCCTCTCTTGGCCCCTTCTCATATGTGACCTTCATGATGACCATGCAATTACGAGCTAATCCCCTTCCCTCTTGTGACCACGATTATGACCGCTCACCTAACTCAAAAGGCGTTTCATGATTTCGTGTATCAGGCCTTTACGTGTGAGTCTCCCTGAATCTCTTGACTCCTGAAATCCTGACAAGGGACTAGGGCATGCTAGCCCTCTCTCCATGATCGTTGGTGGTGATCATGCACTTGAGTGAAAGGTGCGTCGCGATTTTGCATTTCACAACTATGGGAGTGTTGCTACCTCTGTTCCCTCGATAATTGAAATCGCGATGACCATATATCGAGGGTCCATATCATTCTTTGATCGATGGCTGTGATCAAATTGGTGTTTCATGTTTCACGACTTTGGAGTCTCCTCGCCTCCGTTCTCCTAATACCCGAAATTGCAATGGCACTAGATCGACGGTCCATATCTCTCCTCTGATCAATAGCTCAGATCAAGTCACGATTTCATGTTTTTCGAATTCTCACAACTCAACCTTTGAATCCTTTGAGTCACGAGTCAGCGAAATGTTGATCTCTCGCCACGTGTCCTCCTTGACGATGGACGGTGCCGATGATTTCAGAATTTCGTGACCTTATCCCTCATGTGTGCCTTCAAATCTTTAATGCTAGTGCAATTTACCTTGATTGGACGGATACGATTATATTTCACTCGGACCGAAAAGTTGAGATCCTTCCTCCTCTGCACTTTCTCCTCATTGTCTAGACATTGATCGGACGGTCCATATCTTTCCCCCACTGAACTTACGCTTTCTTCAGACTTAGAATATTTTTGAAGGATTCAAAGGCTTCGACCTTTGTCCTTCCTACGAGTCTGTTTCTTGGATCGCATTAACACTTATGAAAAGTGTTATTCCTCCTGATCTTGGTCTCATGGAGACTTTGACTTCCCATGTGCTCCTTGCATTTCATGGATTTCGATAACTCATATCCTAAGGATTTCTCGAAGAGAAATTCCTCTCGCCTTCCTAGAATTCTCCTTTCCTGACTCTTCAACGCTTAGTCGAATCTTGGATATGTGCACTCCTTTCACCATATCTTCACACAAGGTTAGGGTTCTTACGGATGACTGTGCATGCCTTGTACCAGTCTCTTTGCACTCCTTGCATAGGTAAAATGTCCTTCTATCTCTTATGATATTTGGAATCGAAACAGACTCCGTCAACGCACTCCTTGCATTATGTGTGCACACTTTCACTACCTTGACATAAGATAACTAATTGAAACTTATCCTAACATTCGCAGTTCCATCTAATCATAACAGAATTCATTCATTCATGAAAACACATTAACAGAGAATTGCAAGCAATGTCCACACCATGCATCGGGTCAATTTTCCTCTGTTATATTCATAAATGAAAAATGGTTACCATTGTAAATGAACAACAAAAACTACTGAAATATTCTCCTAACTTATATTCCAACGAACTATCGACTAGCCTCATTCGGGTGTGCAAAGCCTCTATTTATCACAGAGGGCTCTTAGGGTTTTTCCTAGATACTTATCTACTCTATAACTTAACCTAAAGACTATCTAGACCAGTGGCATCCTATAGTCATAGTGGAGTCTCCCATTTCGCTCGTAATCATCCAAGCGTGCCTCCAAATTTTCTCGACCTGATTTCAAGCGTGCCATAAAGATTAATTCTGGCACTGAGTTAAGGCGGGCTTCAAAATATCTGTTGTGACTACCAGCGTTGAGCTCCCGTACAGATTGCTTGACGTTGATAAGTCTTTCTCCATGAGATTTCCAATGATGCTCCTGCATCAAATCTTTTCCACCATAATTTATTCCTTAATGATTAATGCAATTATTTATAATCACTTTAGAAACAAATCAAGGGATTAATACACATAAAATGCATACACTTTGAAATTCATATATTCAGCAACATCAAATGTAGAAACAATGAGAATCATAAAAAATGTTCCATGAAATACACACACACACACTCAACATCATCTAAATTGTACAATTTTTACAAAATGGCAACTCATGCCCAGTACACAAAGAGACAACAAGTGCCCTAACATAAAAAAAAAAAAAAAATATATATATATATATATATATATATATATATATATATCATGGCCTAGCTACAAATTGGAAATAGTTGGTCAATCATTGACCATTTCCACCCTCAAGAGCATCCTGGAAATATATCTTTCTTCTCTTGCTCGAGGATGCACCTCGAGAGGTTCTAGGCCCGGGTGTGCTTTGACGCTCTAGAAACTGCACAAAGAATAAACAATGTTATAAGTTTTTTTCATCAATGAATTAATAGGAATACAAATTGATACTTTTTAATTTAAACTAAGACAACTCACCACATATGAAACTGTCAATTGTGCAGGTGTTACCCTCCTCTGTGACCCCAATCTCTCTGCAATGACACCCTGGATCTGTTAGAAGGATCAAGTCAAGAAAATTAAACAAATATGCATAAAAACAAATTCATGAAACATACAAAAAATTATCATCAATGCATTATCTCACTATGAATATCTCAGGCATCGATGGAGATTCACTGGAAGATGGATCACTAGGTTGGACAACCTACTCCGAGACAACCTGTAATGTGGCAGTATCTGTCGATGGGGTCAAAAGTGGTGGTGGGGGTGGGTGGTAGATAGGTGGACTGTGATGGACACTCACAATTTTTGCAAGTGATTCCAACACCCTAATCCTGGAGAAAGGCAACTCATAAGAAACGCCTAGGTGCCCAAGGGGTGCAATACTGCTATACCTAGAAAATATATCAGCGACCTACATACATATGAATAAAATTTAACTATTAGTACCAAATACTAAAATTCGAAAACATAAACAAAAACAATTTGAGAATTATATGATATTTAAATTTACACATGATACCTATCACACTAGTGACTTTTCCATCCCAGATGGACAATCCCTAGTATCGTTTGGTGCCAAATCCTATAGAAATAAGAGAACATATAAAAAAACATTGAGGATGTCATAAAATAAAGAAATGACTATGCTGAATCTATCAAATGTGATACATACATGTTTGTACAATGCACCCAATGAACATGTTGCCTCTACTACTGCATCAGTGGTGGGGCTAGGGACTGATGCATCCATAGGCGTAGAGGGTCTGCTACTGGGACACAAAAAGTAGAAAGAAACATACAATCAAATATCTATATAAATACACAAAATACAAAATAAATGTATAACGATGAAGAACATAGAGATGATTAAGATACTAAGCTCCTCCATGAAGCTATCTTGTCCAATGGGATCTATAGGCCCATAGTATGTCTTCCCATAGCTTGAGCATCTGTGAGGTTCAAATGAATGGTTGTTATGTTGATGCAGGAGCATAGTCAAGAACGTTCATCAAGCCAAGTGGAGGAAAATGTGGCATCAAGCACACGTTCAAAATGTTTCGAAACCCAAGGAGAGCACATCATTTGATATTTTGAAAAGATTGTATTTAAAAGAGATTTTAATTTCTTGAGGCTTGAGCCATTACATGAGACCACCAAAGATTGTAGTTATCTTAATTCGTTGAATAATTGTACATATATTTATCATCAAATCATATATCGGTTGTAAATGTCATTTATTGTAATAAGCCTTAGTGAGAAATGCTTTGATTATGATATGATATCACTAGAGTAGTGGGAAGGAAGGCTCGAGAAGCCCCTCTGTGTATAAATATACATAATTTATTCTCATTTATGAGAATGATGAGCATTATTTTGTTGTTGTTTCTAAGGAGAGTTGTAGAGAAGAGGATGAGAGATGTAAGAACCTTTGTAAATGCTTTACTGAAGGAATATAATACAAGAATATTGTTATCAAATTCTGAGTTTGCTTATCCATGATTTAATTGGGTAATGTGTGTTATTTTTCTTTTATGTGTTTTTATGCATGTATGTGCATTTTATGGTTAATTGCATGAACCTGTAGTGTTATGTAAGTTTCAATTGTTTCTATTCTGAAGCACTGGTGCAAGGAGTGCACAGTAGCCACGCAAGGAGTACGAAGGTAGATTCATTTTTAGACTCAGAAGCTCAAGAGAGATAATGTTAGTTGTGTGGAATGAGTTCAAGGAGTGCACACATACTCAGTGGAGTATAAAATTTTGAGAAGACCCTTGAAATGTGTGCATAGGGATAACACTCAGTTAAGTGTTGAAGAGTCTTGGAGGAGATGAACACAAGGAGTGTGTGGGAAGATTTCTTAAAAATCTTCAAGTATCAAGTTTCCAGAGCCACACAAGGTCTTCATACCCAAATCATTCAAGTGTTAAAGCTCAGGAGAAATAGCGAAAAAATTTATTTGAAGGAAATAATCCTTTCATTTTCAAGGTTGAGTGGACGAGATATGCCCGAGGAGGAGCAGACCTTTCCTAGCTATCATATCTAGGAAAGTAGCACGGGTATTAACCCTTGAAGTGCTTCAGAATTTGTACATTTAGAGAATTTCGAGCAAGTGTTGTGGAGGAGACGAATTTCCTAAAGTCCTGGGATCCTGAGTGAATCTGGACCGTCCATCAGCGAGGATATGTGTTCACAAGTTAGAGATAGTTTGGAAGTTCGGCTATCCAGAAGAATTGAGGTGTGGAAGTGAAAATATGCAAGACTCTCAAAGCTCTGAAAGTCGGAGTACATCATGGCCATTGATAGTAAGTACATGTGTCAACAGATCACAGACTTCGCAAGTCCAATAGTCCGAGGAATAGAGGTGAAAATTCCTATGGTTTGAAAACTCTCGAAGGCCCAAAGGCCGGAGTAGATCTCGACCATTGGTTGGGAGGGACACATGGAGAGTGGATCTATCCTCCATCGATTTGACATTCGGGAGGGAAGTAATTTATTGTTGTTGGAATTCCTGAAGCCTGGAGTTCTAGAGTCAATCATAAACATTTATTGTAGACGGGATGAGAACCGTCAATCTATTTCCCTTTGCAATTTAAAGAATTAGTGAATTCGAGAGGAAGCGTAAGTTGGGAGTTGAAAGTTTTTGTAGCCCGAATCCCGAAGAGAACGTCAGTCATCGAACCGAGACACACGCCAATCGTCCAATCTTTCTGTTTGGTGTTTGCGGGTTGGGCCTTTGGCATATTTGTTGTGTATTGCTGACTGGAACTCCTAGAGCCTGGCACTCTAGAGTCACGAAACCTTCACTAAAGTGAAATCCAACCCACAGGTTTTGGCCAAAGGTCATGTGGATTTTCTGTGTGAGGGTTCAACAAGATCCCAAGAACTAATTCAGATCCATACTGTGAACGATCCTAGACCAGGAGGTCATGTGAGCCCTTGGAGGTGGTGGGGATTTGCGTCAAGGTGGTATCAGAGAAATAGAATTTGTCTGTAGATAGCATGCAAAGGAGGAAGAATCATCTGATATAATTAAGTGGTATTGAGAAAGGATATTGAGCTCTATGTGAGAAAACTTGGAATCATGCCGCCAAGAAGATGTAGAGACAGACCAGTGGTTAATGCAGCCATGGAAGAGGATATGAGACAACTTCATGCAAGATTATATTCCATGTATATAGCACATAGAAGAGCACTTGATGTTGGTGACGTAAGTGAAAGTGAAAATGAAGAAGTAGAAGTTGAAGAAGTTGCAGGAGAACAAGCAACAGAAGAGAGACTGTTGAGAGTTGTTGTCAAGATAGGAACCAGGGTGAAAATAGAGGTCCCAATGTATGAAGGTAATTTAAATGTGGAAGAATTTCTTGATTAGGTAATTTCTTTAGATAAGTACTTCGACTATGAGGAGATTGATGATGAGAAGAAGGTGAAGCATGATGTGACCATATTGAAAGGACAGGCATTGTTATGGTGCAACGAATTGCAAGCTGATAGGAGATGCAAAGGTAAGTCCAAACTTAAGAGTTGGGATATAATGGTAGCTAAATTGAAAGCTAAGTTCATACCCAAGGATTTTCAAGTGAATCTATTTAGAAATCTACAGAAATCTTAGACAAAAAAGTTTGTTGGTGAAGGAGTATACATAAGAGTTTTACAAGTTGAACATCAGAGTAGGGCATAGAGAGAATGATGAGGAAAAGGTTACCAGGTACATAAATGGCTTGAGATATAAAATTCAAGATGAAATCATCATGATGACTATGAGAAAAGTGGAATATGCTTATGAGTTAGACTTGAAAGTAGAGGAGAAGTTGGCAATAAATCAGAGTCAAAGAAACAGAGGAAAAAGTCCAAGTAGAGGTAGAGGAACAGTCAGAGAAAAGTTCCAGAATTCCAAACCAGGAGCTAGAAGATATCATAGTCAGACAGAGAGAGGAGGAAGTTCTAGAGGACACTATGGTGGAAGAAACTCTTTTATTAAAGTAAGAGGAAGAGGCATAGGAGGAGAAGAAAGTGTTATGCATGTGGAAAGATAGGGCACATGTCTTGGGAATGTCCCGAGAGGAAGAATAAAGGAGGAGGAGAAGATCACATTTATGAAGCGAAGAAGAGGAATGTAGAAGAAAAGATGAAGACACAAGTTGTGGAAGAAGGAATATCACTCATGATGAGGAAAGTTCTCATGAATCCAGAGAAGGAGGTGAGAGAACCAGTCCAGAGGAACAGTCTATTCAAAACTGCTTGCAAGACCAAAGATAGGGTATGCAAGGTTATCATAGACAGTGGGAGTATTGATAATTTAGTATCCACAGAGATGGTGCAGAAGTTGAAGCTAGAGACAACTGCACATTTGAATCCATACAAGGTAGCATGGTTATATAAAGGACATCAAGTAATGGTAAGTCGACAATGTAAAGTTGAGTTTAAGATAGGTGGTTATAATGATGAAGTTTTGTGTGATGCCATACCTATAGACATTTGTCATGTTATGTTGGGAAGACCATGGAAATATGACATGAATGTCATACATGATGGGAGGAAGAACACTTATATGCTAGAGAAAATTGGGTGTAAACATATGTTGCTACCAATAGAAGACAAGGGAGTTAAAGAGGAAGGTAGTCCAAGTATACTTCTCATGAGTTGGAAGGAACTCTTGAAAGAATTCAAGAAATAATAGGAGATACAATTTGTTGTAGTAGGTAAGCTAAGATTCATTCTAATGAGCACTTCTATGAATTGTTTTCCTATAGAAATTCAGGATTTGTTGGATGAGTTTGCCGATATTGTGGTGGATGATTTACCTCACTCATTACCGCCCATCAGGAGTATTAGTCACCATATTGACCTTTTTCCAAGAGCAAGTTTTCCAAACAAAGTATCGTACATATTGACACCTCTAGAGAATAAAGAGGTCAAGAATCAAGTCCAAGAATTATTAGATAAGGGTTTGATCAGAGAAATTTTGAGCCCATGTGTTGTACCAACTATGTTAAGTCCAAATAAATATAGAGGATGGAGACTGTGTACAGATTCTAGAGCCATTAACAAGATAACCATCATGTATAGATTTTTTTTACCAAGAATGGATGATTTTATGGATTGTTTAAGTGGAGATAATTATTTTTCCAAGATAGACATGAAGAGCGGTTATCATCAGATAAGGATGAGAGAAGGAGATGAATGGAAGAAATCATTTGAGATTAATGAAGGATTGTATGAGTGGTCGGCTATGTGGTTTGGTTTAACGAATCCACCGAGTACATTTACGAGGTTGATGAATGAAGTACTCAAATATTTTACTGGTAAGTTTGTAATTGTTTATTTAAATGACATTTTGATCTTCAGTAAGACTAAAGAGGATCATTTGAAACATTTAAAGATGGTGTTGAGAAGATTACAGCAGTAGAAATTGCTAGTAAATATGGGGAAATGTTATTTCATGAAAACAGAACTTGTATATTTGGGATTTGTAATATCTTCAAATGAGTTGAGGATTGATCTAGAGAAGGTGAGGGAAAACAAATATTGGCCTTCTCCAAGATGTGTATTTGAGGTGAAAACATTTCATGGATTGGCAGGTTTTTATAGGAAATTCATTAGAAATTTCAGTAGTATTTACGCACCTATATTGGACATCATAAAGAAGGATCATAAGTCTTTTAATTGGACAGAGGAAGATGAGAAATGATTTAGAGTGTTGAAATCAAAAGTAACAAAACAACTTGTTCTAGTTTCGCCAGATTTTAAGAAGACATTTCAAGTGAAGTGTGATGCAAGTGGAGTAGCCATTGGCGCAATTTTGAGTCAAGACAATAAGCATGTTGCTTAATTCAGTGAGAAGATGAATGATGTTAAGAAGAAGTATTCCACATATGATAAGGAATTTTATCTTGTGATCCAATCTTTGAAAAAATGGAGGCATTATCTTATTCCAAAAGATTTTGTTTTATATTCTAACAATCGGGCATTGTAGTTTATAACCAGACAAGAGAAATTGAATCAAAGACATGCCAAATGGGTAGAATTCATGCAGAATTTTACTTTTGTTATGAAGCATATTAGTGGAAACGCTAACAAAGTTGCAGATGCTTTGAGTAGGAGATGTTTGATCTTGCATAAATTTCAAGTGTAGGCCTTTGGATTTGAACACCTCAAGGAGATGCATTAGGAAAATCCATATTTCAAGGAAGCGTATGAAGCATGTGAGAACCCTTTGTTGAGGGACAAAAATCAATGGATGGAATATCTGATCCAAGGTAGATTTTTATTCAAAGGAAGCCAGTTGTGTGTCTTGAAATTCTCAATGAGGGATAACTTGTTGAAGGAAAATCATAGTGGTGGTTTGTTTGGACACTTTGGCCATGATAAAACATACGTGTAATTGAGTTCTTCATATTTTTGGCCAGGTATGAGGTCCAATGTGAAGAAAGTCATGGACATATGTAGAATCTTCCAGTATTCCAAAGGAAATCAGTAGAACATTAGATTGTATCAACCATTGCCTATTCGAAACAGGCCATGAGATGCAATAAGTATGGAATTTGTTCTAGGATTTCCTAGAACCTGGAGAGGAAATAATTCAATATTTGTGGTGGTTGAGATATTTTCAAAGATGGCACATTTCATACCGTGTCAAAAAACCAATGATGCTACTCACATAGATAATTTATTCTTCAAGGATATTGTGAGATTACATGGACTGCCAAGGATCATAGTTTCATACAGAGACACTAAGTTTGTGGGACACTTTTGGAGAACATTGTGGAAGAAGTTGGGGATAAGTTTGGATTTTAGTTTGGCATATCATCCTCAAATGGATGGATAGATTGAGGTGGTAAATCGAATATTAGGAAATTTTTTGAGGAGGTCAGTCACTGACATTAATAGCCAATGGGACCAAATTGTTCCCCAAGCACAGTTTGTGTAATAATGACTCATCGAACAATAGGCACTATTAAAATCCCATTCCAGATAGTGTACAGAATGCATCCAAGGAGAATTTCAGAGTTGAGATATTTGGGATGAGATGAGTTCTGAAGCACAGGAGAACAAGACTTTGTTGGAGAAATGCAGAAGTTTCATGATCAGATTAAGGGAAAGATACATAATAGAAACCATAACAACAAAAGCATATTAGATCAAAGAAAAAAAGAGGTGCATTTTGAAGTTGGAGATCAGGTTTTGGCACACCTGAGGAAAGATATATTTTCGAAAGGAAAATACAACAAGTTGAATATGAAGAATATAATACCGTGTAAGATTTTAAGAAAATTTGCTATGAATGCTTATGAGATTGAGTTTCCAGATGACATTGGAATATCACCCATATTCAATGTAGCAGACATATATCCTTATAGGATGAATGATACTGGAGATATATATGATCAAGAGGAGATTCAGTGGAAACAACAGATGCCCATAGCACATAATTCAAAGATAGAAAAGATCTTAGATCAGAGGATTGTTAGGAAGACTAGAAGGAAAATTTATTTTGAGTATCTGGTTAAGTGGAAAGACCATCCAATGGAAGATGTTAGTTGGGTTACTGAAGGTGATATCCATAAGCATGGAAAGACAATGCAAGAGTCCATGAAACATTTTGTCCAGAGGAGTATGATGCAGGAGCATCGTCAACAACATTCATCAAGCCAAGTGGAGGAAAACTCAACATCAAGCGCGCATTCAAAAATTTTAGAAACCCAAGGAGAGTATATCATTTGATATTTTTAAAAGATTGTAATTAAAAGAGATTTTAATGTTTTGAGGCTTGAACCATTACATGAGGCCACCAAAGATTATAATTATCTTAATTAGTTGAAGAATTTTACAGATATTAAGCATCGACTCGTATATTGGTTGTAAATGCCATTTATTGTAATAAGACTTAGTGGGAAAATGCTTTGATTATGATATGATAGCACTAGAGTAGTGGGAAGGAAGGCTTGAGAAGCCCCTCAATGTATAAATATATGTAATTTGTGCCCAAATGAGGCTACTAAACATTATTTTGTTGTTGTTTCTAAGGAGAGTTATAGAAAAGAGGCTGAGAGCTATAAGAACCTTAGTAAAATCTTTGCTTAAGGATTATAATACAAGAATATTGTTCTCAAATTATGATTTTTCATATCCATGATTTAATTGGGTAATGTGTGTTATTTTTCTTTTCTGTGTTTTTATGCTTGTATGTGTATTTTATGGTTAATTGAATGAACTTGTAGTGTTTTGTAAGTTTCAATTGTTTCTATTATGAAGCATTGGTGCAAGGAGTACACAATAGAAACGTAAGGAGTGTGAAGGAAGAGTCATTTTCAAACTCAGAAGCTCACAAAACATAATGTTAGTTATGTAGAGAGAGTGCAAGGAGTGCACATATACTCAACTATGGAGTATAAAAGCTTGAGAAGACCCTTTCAAGGTGTGTTAACACTCAGTTAAGTCTTGAAGAGTCTTAGAGGAGATGAACGCAAGGAGTGTGTGGGAATATTTCTTAAAAATTTTCAAGTATCAAGTTTCCATAGCCAAACAAGGTGTGCATAGAGACCCAAATCATTTGAGTGTTAAAGCTCAGGAGAAATAGCAACCAGAATTCTTTGAAGGAAAGAATACTTTCATTTTCGAGGTTGAGTGGATGAGATCTGCTCGAGGAGGAGTAGACCTTTCCTAGCCATTAGATATGGGAAAGTAGCATGGGTATTGACCCATTAAGTCCTATGAACTTCGCACGTTCGAAGATTTTCGAGCAAGTGATGTGGAGGAGACAGATTTCCTGAAGTCTCAAGATCTGGAGTGAATCTAAATCATTCATCAGTGAGGCTATGTTTCCACGGGTTGGAGATAGTCCAAAATTTTATCTATCCAGAAGAATTGAAGTGTGGCACTTAAAATACACAAGGCTCCTGAAGATCCAAAATTCGAAGTACATCTTGGTTGTTGATAGTAAGTACACTTGTCAACAGATCTTGAAATTTGTGAGTTTGATAGTCCGAGGGAATGAAGGTGAAAAGTCCTATGGTTCAAATACTCTCTAAGGCCTAAAGGTCGAAATAGACATCTACCATTGTTCGGGAGGGACACATGGAGAGTGGATCTATCTTGCGTCAATTCAGCATTCGGGAGGAACGTCATGTATTGTTGTTGGAACTCCCAAAGCCCAGAGTTCTGAATTCAATCATAAACATTGATTGTGGATGGGACGAGAACCATCGATCTATTTCCCTTTGCAAATTTGGGAATTTAGGAATTCGAGAGGAAGCATAAGTTGGGAGTTGAAAGGTTTTGTAGCCCAAAGCTCGGAGAGAATGTCGGTCGTCGAATCGAGACACACACCAACCATCTGATCTGCCTGTTCGGCGTTCGCAGGTTTGTCCTTCAACAAAGTTGTTGACTATTACTGACTGGAGCTCTCGGAGCCCAGAGATCTGAAGTACCAAAACCTTTGCTATAGTGAAAGCCATCCCACGGGGTTTTGTCGGAGGTCATGTGGATTTTCTGCATGAGTAAATAGACGCTCGCAAATTTGAAATTGCCCATGGAGTAAGGGAAAAAGGCTTGTGGCACATAGATTTGAGGGTTTAGCAATATCCTAAGAGTTGATTCGGCTCCATACTATGAACAATCCTAGACCGAGAGGTTGTGTGAGCCCCTAGAGGTGGGGGGGGTTTGCATCAAATTTCCATGTGCCCTCTCCTCATTGTACTCTCATGTGCATGTTGATGCTCAAACTTCTCTATCAATGTTGTTGGTAGGCACCTCCTGCTGAGATAGTGAAACAAAGCTAATGTGTTGCACTAGGCTACGAGTCAATGGGGAGATGGCTAGTTGTACTTGTTGCAAGTTCTTTGCAATAGGAGGATGTTGGGTAGGGTGGTCGGACCTTCGCCTGGGGGGACAGAGACCTAACTTGGGGTTGATCCTGGCATGCTCTCGGTCCTATGTAGACCCTTGACCAACCCCATGGAAATCACCAATGTCAAATTAGTTGACATCCTTACCCATAATTTTCTCAGAAAATATAGGGGCATCTCTCTGTTATTGCAGGGAGGTTTATCAAAAACCATGTACCACATATACATCCATTTTTGACTAATTTGGGGATGGATGCACCAATCAATGGAGATGTTCTTCCTAATCAATGGTAGTTCGTGTCCATTTCTAGGATCCCTAAAATTAGACAATATTTGTTGTTTTGAAATTCCTAGTTCTTTGACTTGGTTTCTGTCCAAACCAATGTTATAGCACTCATACATTTGTGGCCTATAATCAGAAATAGAGGTCAATTTACCTTGGGCACTTGCAATGGATTTCACAATGACGTCCAAAGAAGTGGCCAAGGAGGCTCCGTTAGGCTCTCTACTTTCACTTAATTGTTCCTCAAGGGTTCGTAATATAACCAAACCCTCATCAATTTCAGTGTTTACATTGTGTGGTGGTGGTGGGTTGGGGTTTTGATATTCTTGGTTTTCTTGTGAGAATTTTAAATTGTCTTGGGGTTCCATTGTATTATATATTCTGCAATTTAAAATCCATGGCATCTAAATTAGGTTCCTTTTTTATTTAAAATACAAAATTACAAGTTTTTTTTAATTTAGATTATTGGGAGAAAAATAATAAGTTTAAATGACTAAATTGGATTAAAATTAAGAAAAATGGAACATACCTAGACATGGTGGCTCCCTCCTCCCTTTCTTCCTTTTTTCTAGCTCCACTATATTTTCCCAATGAGAGCAGCACGAGTGTGATTTGTGCACAATGGGCACAAATCGCGCTCGAGCCCTTAATATATTTTTTATCAGTAAGATTGTGTGCTCAGTCTTAAGAGAATGAAAATTCTCTTAAGACTGCACACACGGTTTTTCCACTAAATCTGTGGTAATCTACATGGATGTTTGGCCATATCTGAACCTACGGGTGTAGGAACGTGTGCGCATTCCTGCGAGTGCATGTTCTTAATCATGCCCTTGCCACTTTTATGGCCACCAAGTTCTTGCACTCACCCTTATGTTAAAGTGTTATATCATTCATACAAATTCTAAAGAGTATGATTTTTCTAAAATTATGGTAAAATTGATTTGAAAAATCTACAATATTTTTTAAATATTAAAAAATTAGTAAAATTATAAAAAATGATTTTATTATCCATCATGATAATAAAAAGATATTAATTTTATAGATAATTTATTAAATATCAAAATAATAAAAATATAATTAACTATAATTATGTGAATCCTTACTTAAAAAAGCGATAATAATCTCATAACCTAATAAAACCCAAACTAAAATAAATTTATATTACTTTTTTTACATTATATATAATATTTTTTTCTCATTTAAATTTATGAGAATGGGGTGGAAGAGGGAGATGGAGATGAAGGTGTGCAAGACCTTAACCCCACCGCACATTTATGTGTGGGGTGGAGGTGGAGAAATTTCAACACATTCACTCAAGTGGTAGTTTTCTGTTAAGATACATGCAAACCCAATTTCTCATCTCAACTTCCACCCTCGTGAAGATAGAGGTTAGATCATGTGTAAAAATTCACCTCCGAATCTTACTTTTATGAGGGTGATCTAGTGAGGTTGGCATTTTTAATTTCATTTAACAAATTCACCCCGTGCAGGGTATTGGCACACATTCACCCCAACCCCCACCCCCATAAGGGTGAAAATAGGGCACCTCCACCCCAATGTGCCACCCCACCTCCATTGAAATAGTTGGAAGTGGAGGTGGGGGTGGGATTTTTCAAATGCAATTGCACAATATCACTATTCAGGGGTGGGTTTTTTCAAATACAATTGCAAAATATAACTATTCACCTTCACCTACACATCCATCATTATTAATAATATTGGGTGTGGTGGTTGGTGAATTGTGAAAATTTTCATTTACATTTACACATCCTTGCACCTACTGTTGCAACCTAATTAGGAAAAGAGTGACGATGAAAATGAGGATGAAAATGTGAATGCACACCCCCACACCTTACACACAACCCTTTCATCTTGAGGGTGAGGGTGGGGGTGGGAAAATGCATGTTATGAGTGAAAGTGTATAAATGTAAATGCACACCCTCGCACTTTATGCATACTACGACATTATTAAACTTAGTGTGTGGATGTGCAAATGCAAATACACACCCTTTTCCACATTCCAAAGTGTTATCCATAACTTACTCCTACCTTCATCCTCGTAAGAATGACACTAATACTACTACTACACAAGACTAGGTGTACGAGTATGCAAATACAAATACACACCTTTATTCCACTATGAACATCATGCCCTTACCCTCATCTTCTTAATAATGAAAATAAAAATGAACATTTACATTTACAAAAAGATAAATTCACACCTTTATTCCACTATCCTCATCATTACCTTTACCCTCGTCTTCATAAGTGACGCAGTCGCACTCGCAAGCACATCCGCTCACAGGATCTTTCCTTCTTCCACGGCCTGAAGAACTCCAAACGATTCTTCTATTTCCCTATCGGGAAATATGCACCCACAACAATCCTCGTGGGATCCCCCTTCTTTACAAATCGGGAGATCAGACTTTGCGACTTCGCAAATCCAAAGATCTAGCGTTTGGTTCTCGAATCCCCGAAACCCAACACAAGTCAACGCTGACCTTTTCCCTCTCCTATCAGGACTTTCCCTATCGTGATTTCGGCACTCACAATTTCGAGCAGCTTGTCTCTCCGACTCCCGAACCCCAATACGCCGAAACTTCGATGCTCCTGCGAGTTGACTTTTCAACGGTCCTTCACTCCATCGGCATTTCGGAGTTCGAAATATCATGAATCCTAATGCATATGTTTTGGGACTTCTTGCCACGAAACCTTGAAATGGTGTGCCACCTGTCCACTCCTCTGACTCCGTTGTGTCCCACACAATCTTCTTGGTTGTTGAGATATCGCATTTCGTGACTTCGCGATTCCTGTTGCTATGTTCACAGGACTTCCACCCACGAAATCCCGATACACGATTCCACGTGTAAATCTGACGGTCCTTGTAACTTGGATCTATGGTTCTGCCCCTCCTAAGCTTTGAACCTGTTGGGAATACTCCACCGTATCTCCCCGGATCCTCTGTGAGATCTAACGTCTCATGGGATGTCACGAATCCTCCTCGGAGAATACCGATCGTCCATTCCTCTTTGGCGATTTCTACAAATGACTAAGTGTTCCTTTGTGGAACTCGTCCACCTACGTGAAAATTTGCAACGCTTCTTACAGACTTCTAGTCGCAACTTCCCTGCGCTTCCCTTCAATGGATTAGAAGGCCTTACCCTTCCTAAGATTTTCCCATGACCTTCAAGTCCTTTAGAAAAAATCTTGCACACACTCCTTGCAGCAAACCTTAAACCACGTCTAAATGTTGAAGTCCCTTGACTCTGCGCACACCTGCAGCAACAGTCCTTCGATGTTTCACTCAGGTCCACAACCCTGAGACTTCACTCAGCCTGCGCAATCCTTGGACGGCTCCTGTGCCCAACTGCAATTTGGGTGAATGAGAACAAAAGTTTAACTATCTGAGCCCCCTTGTCAATGCACTCCTTGCGGACACTTCAACTGCACTCCTTGTAGGAACTCTGGTTCAGATAGAGAAACAATTGAAACTCATTCCTATTTCCTTTCAGACTTCAAACTCAAACCATGAAATCGTATACACAACATATAAAGCAAATGTATAACAAGAAGCAAACATTCATGAGCATATCATTCAGCATCAATACACAAAGAACAACACAAACCATGAATTTGAATCAACCTCTTTCTATTAATCCAAATATATGTACATGGGTGTTCTTACACAGCTCTTTGCATGCTCTTGCTCAAGTGCTTCAATTATGTTACAATACACAATGAGGGTGTCTATATCCCGTTTCCCTCTTGCACTCTAAAAATGTCTAATCTAGAATTAAATTCTATCTACCTGCATTAACTACTTTAAATGCCTTCTACCTACTAAGGACGAGAGAAAAATGGCTCAAGGTTTGTTACATTATACAAGTGCGCCTTCACTTAATGGTTTCATTTAATATTGCGTTACAGCTTCCAAGGTGATTTCAAAATTTGTTCTGGCTTGTCTAGCTGTCCTTCGCTTCCGCACTGGCTCGCTTGATGTTGGTGATGCTCTTGCATCAATAAGAATGAACATAAAAAGGTAAATTCACACCTTTATTCCACTATCCACATCATTTCCCTTACCCTCATCTTCATAAGAATGAAAATAAAAATGTAGGATTTGAAAAGGGTGAAAGTTAAGATGAAGGCATCCATGAAGATAAGGTACATAACCTCACCTGTCATCTTCACCCTCCACATGTAATTAGAGTATAAAAACAAACAAAAAATTATAAATACATATAAAAAATTATAAAAATAAATAATAAATAATAAATACATATAAAAAAGTTATCTAAAAATAATAAAAATCGTCTCTATTTAAAATAAGTATCATATAAATGAAAATTGTTTAAATCCCTTGGCTAGAAGTACTAAAACTTGTTTAAAGCTCATGGTTGGAAGTATTATTTAAAGGAAAAATAGATCTCAAATGAAAGTGAAAATAAGTATCGCATCGTTGAGGGTGATAATCCTTTGGTAGACGGGGCTTGAACCGACCATGAGGAGCTAGGGTTTCATCCGCCTGCATGCCCACCCCCCTCTCTGCAATGTCATACCTATCTCAGACCATATATGAACCCTTCTACTGCTTCGGATACCGTTGAACCTACACTCGCAGAATGAGCGTAGAAGGGGGGGTGAAAACCTCCTCTTACCAAAATGTCGCGGCCAATGAAACAGGAGAAAAATGAGCAAGGCGGACGACCTTCAAATGTTTCCACACCTCAAAGATAACCTACTACAAGAAGAACAAAGCTCCGGGAAAATCATGGAAATGGAAGCTAAATCGTCGCGTCCAAAGGCATCTCGGAACTGGGTACCAAGAAAATGTATTCCTCAAGCTCCCACAACAATGAAATATGTGATAAAATATGCAAGAGTAGGAGAGCACACCCAGATCATGAGAGAACACACCTTGATCAGAAAATTTCTAGGGATTTGTCCATCAGAAATAGACCTTGCGAAATGGATTAAACATTGGTGGAACCTGAAAGGGGATTATGAGCTACAGTTAATCTCTAAAGGATTCTTCACAATCATCTTTTATAACCTAGAGGACAAAGATAGAGTTTTTTAAAACGGTCCTTACTTCTACAACTCGGCTGGACTGTATCTAAGGTTTTGGATGGATCATTTCTGCCCAGAAAATGAAGACTTTGCCTGTGCCCTAGTCTGGATACACCTATACTCTCTCCCCCAGGAATTTTGGCTTGAATAAATTCTCATGGGTATTGGAAACACACTAGGAAGGTATGTCAAATCCTCATAAGCCACAAAACAGAGGAAATACACTTCCTATGTATGGATTTGTGTTTACATGAACATTTCAAAATCCCTACTATGCTTCATAACAATAGAATATCAAGATGAAGAATGGAATCAGACAATAGATTATAAGCACATTCCCTTCAGATACTGTAAATCTCATGAACATGGGCACCTCTTTAGAGATTACCCCCTCAATGCACCAGTCTAATCAGCAGCAGAGGTGAAACAGAAATATTGATTTACTCAAGTACATAGATGTAGAAGACAACCTCTGAAAAAATCCACTCAAATGGGAAGAAAGAAAATCCCCACCAACAACTCCTTCGAAGTGCTCAACAATCTTATGGAAGAAAAGGAAGTTGAAAACCCCCACATAACCTCATATCCAGGCAATGGAAAAGGAAGAGAAAAACAAACTCTGGATATTGTCTTAGAAAAAATCATCTACCAAGATCCCCCAGTTCAACAATTCCCAAGAAAATATCCAGAAGAGACGATGGAGATAGCACAATGCAGAACGATGAAAGGTAACTCGAGGAAATTGACCTAGACAAACTAGAAGAAGCCCTCAACAGAAAGGAACTACAATCCATTCCACTGGATAAACTCAAAAAGGTGCACAAATTTTTCATTGATTCAATAAAGGAAGTCACATCCCACTTAGGAATACACCTGGAGCCAGATCCAGACCCTAAGAAGAACCAGAAGAAGGGTAAGCGACGGGGAAGAAAAATGGCCCAACAACTAATCAATGAGGTAGGAAACTTTATAATGAACTCAGGAAAAGTGCAACACCTCACTGAAGGTTATTTCTCCTCCCCTCGCAATTAAATATGATGAATATCATAATGTGGAATATCAAAGGCCTTAATGGAAGATCCAAACAAAGGATTCTTAGAAAATACATCAAAGTAGAAAATCCAGACATCCTCCTACTTGAGGAGACCAAATGTGTTGGTGATATGGCGGAAGAAATATTCAAAATATGTTGGAGGCACTGTAAATTCACTTACATGGACTCAAAAGGGGTGGCAGGGGGTTTAGCTATCCTCTAGAACCCTACTACAATCATTTTGGAGCCAACTTATTCAAAAACAGATACGCTCTTAGCATATTACAGAGCTATAGGTTCAAGCAAATCAGGAGTCATCACTAATTCTTATGGACCTCAGCTAGCTCAAGAGAAATATTACTTCCTAGATAGCTTAGATTACATTAATTCATCAAGAGAACAAGAAATATGGATATTGGGGGGGGATTTCAACATGATCCTCACCTTAAAGAAAAAAAGTGGGGGCCTAAAATCTTCAAACCAAGAAAATACCAAATTTATCCACCTCATTGATAGGCTCAATCTAATCGATATTGAAACAAAAAATGGCTCCTTTACCTCGACCAACAAGCGAGCGGGGGTTCAACACATTGCCAACATATTAGATCACTTTCTAATTTCGGAAAATCTAATGCTTGAAGGCCCACTCATTGAAGCCAACATCCTTCCAAGAATGGGCTTCAATTAGTGGCCAGTTTAGCTGTGGATAGACACAATAGCTACTCCAAAATACAAACCATTTCATTTTGATAAATTTTGGCTACTGCACCTAGACTTCCAGGAGCTTTCTTGTACCTAGTGGGCTCAAGAAAAAATTGAACATGGCACCCAGATGTACAAATTCCAGAAGCACCTAAAAAACTTCAAACAACAACTTCAGGAATGGAACAAAAATGTTTTTGGTGATATCTTCTTAGCATAGAAATCCATTGAACGAAGACTCAAGGGCATTCAACAAGAATCCATTGTCTCTGGCTACTCGAACACCTTGCTACAAGAGGAAGAAACCCCAAAGAAACAACTTGAATATCATCACAAGTATGAGGACATTGTTTGGAAGAAAAATTGATGAGTGTAGTGGTTAAAATAAGGAGAAAAAAATACCAAAATTTTCCACCGCTACATGATACACAGACTCTACATCAACTACATTACAAAACTAGAGGACTTGCAAGGAAACACACTTCCGGATCATGATGACATTGAAGAGGAGTTAGTCAACTATTTCAAAGAGATACTCTCAGAACCCCCAGTTGAAAAAACACATGCCATCTATAAGGTCACGCAACATATTCTGGCCCTTATCACCGTAGAACAGAACAATGCCTTAATGAGACCAATCTCACAGGAGGAAGTTGATTAGGATATCAAGGAAATTCCCTCTGGTAAAGCCCCGGGGCCAGATGGTTTCACGACCAACTTTTTCCACCATTGTTGGATGATGATCAGAGAATATGTCTGACAACTTGTGGAGGCATCTAGAACTTTTGGACATGTGATCTTGGCCCTCAATTCCACTTTCCTCACCCTAATCCCAAAACAGAAGTGTGTCACAAACCCAAATCAATTTTGATTGATAGCGCCTGCAATGTTATTTACAAGATAATCACAAAGGTAATCTCCCTCAAGCTCAAACCCATCCTTCCTTTCATTATTTCAAAGTAACAGTCAGGTTATGTAGAAGGGAGGCACATCATGAATAGTGTCATCTTGGTTCATGAAGTGATTCATGCACTCAAGTCCACGCGCACTCCAAGTATTCTTATAAAACATGATCTTTCTAAGGATTTTGATAAACTCAGTTGATAGTACATGCATTCTCTTCTCTTATCCTTTGGATTCAATGAATACTGGATAGCCTGGATCATGAAACTCACCTCTTCAACCTTCTTCTCCATACTAGTAAATGATGTCCCTCAAAGCCTTGTTCTCCTTCTCGCGACATCTTTGAAGGGGAACAACTCTCCCCTTTCCTCTTTTTCATTATGGCCAAAGGATTAGGATGCTACTTATCAAACTCGGTCTCTGATGGCACACTACAAGGGATCCCAATCCATGGTCTCCAACCAACAGCTTCCCATAGCCAATTTGTAGATGATACTATGCTTCTAAACACCCCCATGGCCAAGGAAGTCATACATCTCCAAAAAATCCACTCATGCTTCAGCAAGGCCTCTGGTACCACTTTCAATATGGATAAGTTTCATATTTTATTTTTCAACACTCCCTTAGCTATTCAAAATCATATCTCTCACCTCCAAGGTATCCCATGCAACTCCCTTCCATCCAATTATCTAGGATTACCCTTAATAGACTCAGTTGCTCGGAATATTTCATGGAACTCCCTTCTCCTCTCAATTTCCAATCGCCTCTGTTCCTGGACCTTCAAATCCCTAAAACCTCCCTTCCAGACTCATACTCCTAAAAGTGATGCTTCAAGCTATTCTGGCCTATATTTTCTCAGTTCTCGTGGCACCACAAACGGTCATCAAGAGCATAAGAAACCTTCAACGAAATTTCCTCTAGAATGGTCATAAACAAGGGAAAAAATGGGCCCTAGTAGGTTGGGACAAAATATGAAAACCTACATCTTTGAGAGGATTGGGTCTCTGTGACCCAAGAAATCTCAACAATGTTATGGGGGCATAAATATGGTGGTGTTGGTTAAAGTACCCAGAAGAACTCTGGGCGTGATTATGGATGAAAACATGTACCCCCCAACTATAGAAAGAATAAATTATAAGGCTCGAAGAACAAATCGAAGGCTCTAAAATCTAGAATGCAGCCTAGCAAAATATCCCACTCATTCAAAATCATGCTTTTTGGGAAGTTCGAAACGATCACTCCGCCCAATTTTGGGCAGACTCTTGGCAACAACAAACTCCCTTGCAAATACTGGAGAATCTATGCCTCTACCAAAACCAACTACCATATTTGAGGCACCTCAAAGTTGCAGACCTATGGCTTAACAACACATGTCATCCCCCCTGGCATACTTGGAAAATGCTCGCACAGGATCTCAACCTTCCAAAAAAATTTGAAATGTAACCTTGGTAAAAAACAGTGGGAAATAGGAAGATTTGAATCAATGAAGAAAAGTGGATTCTTCATTGGGGCTACTCCCTAACTGGTACGTTCACAATTAAGGAAGCCTATCAACTTCGGGAGAATTTTCATCAACAGATGAAAGATCAAATTTGGCACATAATCTGGAAAACCAATCTCTGGCCAAAGGTTTCCACTTTTCTTTGGATTTTGGTCCAGAACCGGCTCCTAACCTGGGATAACCTCAAAAAGCGGTGACTCATTGGACCCTCAATTTGTCACCCATGCCAATAACAAGAAGAAATAATGGAGCACATCTTCAATCAATGTCCCAACAACAATATAATATTGGATCAAGATGTGGTCATCATGAAGAAAACTAAAAGGGATAGAACAAGTGTCATCAATACTATTAGAAATTGGGGCTCGAAATATTTCAAAATCCCACTCCTCAACAGGATCTAGAAACTCCTACCAAGTTTCTTAGTTTAGCATCTCTAGAAAGAAGGAAACAGGCGCATCTTCCACTCCTAGATATCCACTCCCTCCACGACCTGGACCCAAATTGTGGAGAGAATTTGGGAAACTATTCAAATCCAATCCTGGACCCCAGAAGACATTCCTAGTGAACCACCAAAATCCATAATCTTCTCTTCCTGGAAGAAGATAACAAACAAGGCTTCTCTTTCTTTTTATGCTCCCCCAACCCCTACTTCTCATAGTCCCTCCAGCTGGAGTTGTCCTTCTTTGAGATTTTGGAAGTTGAACTTCGATGGAGCCTCGAAAAGAAATCCTGGACTGATAGGTTTTGGTGCAGTTATAAGAGACAACACAGGGAAGATCTGACACCTTAGGGCGGGTTCTTTGGGGCATGACACCAACAACTCCATAGAACTTCAAGGTTTCAACAGGGGAATTCAACTATCCTTAGAGCTCAACCTACAACCCCTAATCATTGAAGGAGATTCAAAAGTAATTATCACACTGGTTACCAAAATCACCAATGGCACAGATCCAGAGAAAATAACTCCCAGCTGGCACCTCTTGGGCCCTGTCTCTCTTCTACAAGATTTCCTACATCCTACCCTCATGATTGTTACTTCACACATAAGACGCAAGGATAAATAAGTATCCGACAAATTAGCTAATGAGAGAGTTACTACCCAAGCTGAAATCCTTATTCTCAACCCCCAAAATCACCCGGACTCACAACTATTAAAGCAATGCCAAGAGATAACTTGTCAAGATTGCCTTCCCCCAAATGGGGTGCCACATGGAAACTGCATGTCACATGGTACACTGACTGCAGGGAAAATTAAAGCCTCTTGTCACCAACACCCTCCCAAATTCGTTTGACTTGCCTTGCATTTACATTAAGCAAAGCATAGAGCATCGAGACAGTCCAACAGCTCTAATGGTGTTTCAAATATGATTTATGGGGACTAGTATGATGTCTCCTACCCGCAACACTTTGGCATTCATGGCCTCCATTGCTATCACCTCACTCATCATCACACGGGGATTTCCCTGCTTCTCCCCTTATCTCTGTTTTTCGTCCTCAATTCCTCATTCTCCCTTCACTGTGAAGCTTTGGCTCTCCCAAGCCTCTATTTTTTTCATTCTATCCCTCCCAAGCATTTTCGACCTCTCCACTATGCACTCTTGTCCCCACAGGTTTGCTTTCGTTATGCCTTGTGAGAGAGGAAATCACAAGCGCAGCCTGACCTACTACAATCAAGTAGGAAGGCATCGACGCATTGGACCTGTGGCTCTCTCCCCCTTTCCAAGAAGCAACCCAACCCATTCTCCCCATTCTGATCAGAACTGGGACATGGAAGCCCAAGAAAAGCCTCACTCGCCCATCCCAAATCCCAATTATGGCGGATGCATAGTGTAGGAGGAGATTCCTCCTCACTAGGCATAGATTTCTCATCACTTGCCATATTTTGGCAAGGAACATACAACACACATAGGTATCAAGGAGCTGGTCACGACAAGTTGTCTAGGAGAGGAGGAGCCTCCTCCTCTTTTGCTAGACTGCTGCAAAAATTCCCTTGACCCCAACACGGAAGACCCAGTGATAAATTGGGGTGAATTCTAGAACGAGGGAGAAAGACATGGCTCACCCAAAGTGCTAATGCAACAGGCCTCGGACAGCCACACCTCACCTAGATCATGCAGGCTCACGGAGGAACACTTGGCCCACATTTTCGAGATGAGAAGGGACTTAACTGAGAAGATGTATAACTGGAGCCTCCTTAGAAAATGCAAGGATATTTTGTTTGATTCCTTATCAGCCAAGCCTACGAAGAGTTGTTTCCCGAAATGATGCCAACCTTATACCTTCACGGTTAGCCCGAAAGAAAGCCCAGGTTCGCCTCATGTTTAGATTTTCTACTATTAATTTTCTGGTCTTAGATGTTTTGTTTTTTTGTTACTATGAAACTCTAGTGTAGACCATATGTTCTGGTTTCCATGCATATGGCAGAATATGTGGCAAGTCATTACAGTTCTTAGATATGTGTTGTTTTCTATGCGCAATAGTGTCCATGCACAATGCCACCTATTCTAGTTTCCATACCTGTGGCAGAATAGGTGGTGAGTCTTGATATAATCTTTTGAAAAGTGTGTTGGGTATGTGTTATATTCTTTGGAAAAGTAGTAGTGTCTGAGCGTCTGTGTCGGGTGCGCAGGGGGGTTAGACGGGCGGTGTAGGGGGGCAGAGCCCCCAGTGTAGGGGTTCGGGGGCAGTGCCCCCGAAATTTTTTTTCGCACCGGGACCACATGATATTTTGGTGGTTTTTCGGCACAGGTTTTTTTTTTTGATGGTTTTATATTTTCGGTTAAGGAATTAGGGTTTTGGACTAATCCAGGTCATTGGGTTAGGGTTTTGGATGCCGCAGGCTCCTATATGTATATTGTATTGTAAACAATGCAACACAATGTATGAATATAATATATGCTAGCTTTTCCCGGTTTGGGTTTCCAGGTGAAAAATCTCTGTGTAATGTTTGTATTTGCCATTGTATCTTTTCTATTCTTTTCTGAATATCAGTTTGCAGTAGATATTGTACAAGGTTAGAATTTACAAAGTGTCTATTTGGATGGCATAAGGTAATATCATTTATTTTTTATTTACAAAAAAAAAGAGGTATCGCATCGGCGAGATAAAGATTTTTTTCCTTTTTCCCATTTTTTTGTAATGTCATGTAAAATCAACACCGATCACAAGGCAGGAATAAATCCTTGTATATTTAGACAATTTTTTCATTGTCTTTTTGGATGACATCCTTGTATATTCCAATTCAAAAGAAGAGCATGAGCATCATTTGAGGATGGTGTTGCAAGTGCTAAGAGAACATCAGTTGTATGCCAAATTGAGTAAGTCCTCATTTTATCAAAACAAAATTCACTACTTGGGGCATATCATTTCAAAGGGTGGGATAGCAGTGGATCCTGAGAAGACAGATGCCATTAGAGAATGGCCAGCGCCAAAGAATGTGACATAAGTCATATCCTTCATGGGTCTAGCTAGCTACTACAAAAGGTTCATTGCAGGGCTTTCAAGAATAGATCACCCCATCACTTCCTTGCAAAGGAAGGGGAAGAAGTTTCAATGGACAGAAGAATGTGAGAAGAGCTTCCAGTAATTAAATCAACTTTTAACCAATGCTCCAATTTTGAGGATTGCAGATCCAAATGAAGACTTTGTTTTATGCATAGATTCATGTAAAGAAGGACCGTGTGGAGTCCTTGGTCAAAATGGGTTTGTTGTATGTTATTAATTAAGGAAGTTGAAGGAGCATGAAAGGATCTATTCCACTCATGATTTGGAGTTGGCAGCAATAGTGAACACCTTGAAGAAGTGGAGGCACTACCTCATGGGAAAGAGGTTTGAGTTGATGACAGACCATAATGGTTTGAAATATTTATTTGATCAATCAAATCTAAATTCCAGGCAAAGCAAATGGTTAGAGTTTCTCAGTGAATATGACTTTGATATAAATCATATCAAGGGGAGAGAGAACAAAGTGGTTGATGCACTTAAAAGAAGAGTGCATGAGTTGCATGCTACAACCATTAGCATGTACCAATGAGATTTGAAATACAAAATTGTGGAGGCTGCAAAATATGATTTGCAATACATGGAATTGGTAAAAAAATTGCAACAAGGTAAAATGCAGCAGAAAGTTGAGGATTACGAATTGAGAATTGATGGATTCCTCTTGTACATAAAAAAAGTTTATGTAACCAACTCTTCTGAATTGAGGAGTGTGATTTTAAAAGAGATGCATAAGGTGCCTTATGCAGGACACCTAAGATATCATAAAACAATTTCAGCAGACAAAAGCCATTATTATTGGCCAGGCATGAAGAGGGAGATTGTTGATTTTATTGCTAGATGCTTGGAATGTCAAAGGGTCAAGGTTGATCTTAGAAACCCGGCTGGGTTACTACAACCATTACCCATTGCTAAGTGGAAATGGGAAGTTGTAACAATGGATTTCATCACAAGATTGCCCAGAACGAACAAGCAGCATGATGCAATCATGGTAGTGGTGGACAAGATTACTAAATCTGTCCATTTCATTCCTATGAAGACTATTCATAAGACAACTAATGTTGTTGATATTTATATGAGGGAAGTGGCATGCTTTCATGGCATACCCAAGACAATTGTGTCTGACAGAGACCCAAAGTTTACATCAAAGTTCTAGAAGGGGTTATTCAAAGGGTTCGAAGAAAATCTAATCTTCATCACTGTTTATCATCCTGAGTCTAATGGGCAGACAGAGAGGGTGAACCAAGTGATAGAAGATATGTTAAGAATGTATGTGATGGACAAACCATATAAATGGAAAAGATTATCCACACTTGGTAGAATTTTTCTACAACAATGGGTATCAAGTATCACTGAAGATGGGCCCATTTGAATCACTTTATGGAAGAAAGTGAAACACCCCAGTAAGTTGGGACAACCCAACTGATAGGGAAGTGGTTGGGCCAGAGTTGCTCAAGGAAATGGAAGAACAAATGTTGAAGATTAAGTAGAATTTGAAGGTTTCCTAGGACAGGCAGAAAAATTATGATGATAAGAACAAAACTCATAGGGAATTTAAAGTAGGGGATCATGTATGCTTGAGAGTGAAGGCCAACAGAAGCTCCCTGAAGTTGGGAAATTGTTCAAAGTTGGCAGCTCAATATTGTGTGTCATTTGAAATCCTAGAGAGGATTGGTCCAGTAGCATATAGGCTTGCATTGCCTACATGCATGTCTATACATAATGTTTTTCATGTGTCATTGCTTAATAAATATGTACCTAATGTTGATCATGTTATTGATTGGAATGTGATTCAGGTGGAGCAGGAAAGCACTTTTCAGTTGCATCTAGTGTGCATACTAGATCAGAAAAGAAAACAACTCTGGAATTGAGTGATAGGGATTGTAAAATTCTAGTGGACCTAGTACGGTCCTGAGGACACAACATGGGAGAATGAAGATGCTATGCAGGCATAATATCCAAATCTTTTTGAAGATTTTGGAAATCTTGTTGTTGTGTAAGTAAGTTGCACTGAGGACAGTGAAAAAATAAGGGGAGGGGATTGTAACAACCCAAGGCTAAGCCCCTGTTGAATTGTAATTATGTTTATAGGCTGGTGAGCCAAGTGTTTATAAGATGAAGACTTATATGTTTATTAGGCTGGAGAGCCTAGATGCTTAAGGCCATGAGCCTGATTTTTATATATGTAAATGTACATATCATTAATAAAATTACACTGCTACGTGTAGAATGACCATGAAGAAAGAGTATGGGGGACTAAGATACACTAGGTAGGGTAAGGGAGGGGGGTAAGTGTCTAGGCCTAGGGGCTAAGCTAGAGGGCTTACCTCTAAAGGAATAATAATTTATGATTATTTCCTAAAGGTTAAGGTGGACATGACCGGTGTTGTCTAAGTTCCTAGAAATGGAACGAGTGCTAAGTGGAACTCATGTAGATGCAAGAAGATAGGTGTCGACCTGGATGCATGCAGTTAAAGATGGGAAAGAAAACTCGTTGGGGTTTTGCTTCCCATTATGGCGTGGCTCCCCATCCTTGGGTCTGGACCAATCTCGAGTTTCCTCGCGGCCCTTATGATTCTTTGGAAGTTTTTCACCCTTCTCGATTCATCCATGGATTCATGTTGTGAGTCATCCTCTTCATTTTCGACCTTGACATCTATTATGCACCTTTGGACCCTGCAGGCACTGTGAACTATCTCGTACATTTCTTGTGAAGCACAACGCACATGTACCTTTCCTGAGTCATGTTGTGCCTTAACAGTTTGTTGTTGCTACCATCACCTGAGCTATATTGAGCCTTGTTGTTGCCATCACTCTTATTGAAGTTGACTTAGAAGATGGAATGAAGAAGTAGGTTCTCAGGCCTGTGATTTGAAGAGGCGGGTTGTCAGGCTTGTGTATTGAAGAAGCAGGTTGTCAGGCCTACAAGCAACTCTCTCTAGGTGAGAGAGGTTGTTGGGGAAGTGATTTTCCAGAGGGAGCCCAACTACCGCTATAGTGCTCTGAGAATTCATGTTCGGCCTATTGTTGAAGCCCTAGAAGAGAAGTGGGGCAGTCGAAGGACTGTTGAGAAGAGAAGGGGCACACTTCCTAGGGTGGGACAGAAATGTGGGGAATGAGAGGTTGTAGGTTGTTAGTACGAGTTGGCCCTGAGAGATAATCCTTCCTGTTGATCTATGCGACTTTCTTGTTGCCCTTGCCAAGCCTAGGAATCCCTTGCACGGTGGCTTTTAGTCCCAGATCGGGGGTGACCCACTACTGAGTGTGATGAGAAGCATGGTCTAAGGCTCGGAGGCTCATGGAAGTTCTACACACAGTTTGGTGGTCATCTATTGAAAGATAAGTACCAAATCTTTGTTAATTATATGTTGTGTAATTGTACATGTGTTATAACTTGATTAGTAATGCCTCGATATATCATCTATGTTGTGTGTGTAGGCTTACTACTATTGCCGCATTTATCTATGTATGGTTAGAATATGTTGTCTATATGCATATATTTTCAGTATGTTTTAATGATTATTTCCGCATGAATAAGTGGCATGAACAAATGTTGTAACTATTAATTGGGTTATATATGCATGCATATATATTCATAAAATGGTATCAGAGCTAAGAGAGATGTCCAAGAAGTGGCATTTCCTAGACTGTTGGTGGTTGGGGACGTCACACGCCTATGTTTTCTCAGTTCTCGCGGAACCACAAACGGTAATCAAGAGCATAAGAAACCTTCATCAGAATTTCCTCTGGCACGGTCATAAACAGGGGAAAAAATGGGCCCTAGTAGGATGGCATGAAATCTGCAAACCTACATCCTTGGGAGGATTGGATCTCCGTGACCCAGGAAATCTCAACAATGTTATATGAGAAAAAATATGGTGGCATTGGTTAAAGTACCCAGAAGAACTCTGGGTGTGATTATGGAGGAAAAAATATACCCCCCAGCTACAACAATAACAAATCATAAGGCTCGAAAAACAAATCCAAGGCTCTAACATCTGGAATGCGGCCTGGCAAAATAGCCCACTCATTGAAAATCATGCCTTTTGGAAAGTTCGAAATGGTCACTCCAACCAATTCTGGACAGACGCTTGGTTGCAACCTCCCTTGCAAACACTGGAGAATCTTCGACTCTACCAAAACCAACTACCATATTTGAGGTGCCTCAAAGTTGCAGACCTTTGGCTTAACAACACATGTCATCCCCCCTGGTGTAGTTGGAAAATGATCGCACATGATCTCAACCTTCCGGAAAATTTTGAAATGCAACCTTGGTAAAAAACAGTTGGAAACAGGAAGATTCGAATCAATGAAGAAAAGGACATTTTCCATTAGGGGTACTCCCTAACTGGTACATTCACAATTAAGGAAGCCTATCAACTTCAGAATAATTTTCATCAACAAACGAAAGATCAAATTTGGCACATAATCTAGAAAACCAAACTTTGGCCGAAGGTTTCCACTTTTCTTTGTTTTTTGGTCCAGAACCGGCTCCTAACCTAGGATAACCTCAAAAAGAGGGGATTCATTGGACCCTCAATTTGTCACTTATGCCAGCAACAAGAAGAAACAATGGAGCACATCTTCAATCAATGTCCCAAAAACAATATAATCTGGGATCAAGTTGCGGTCATCATGAGGAAAACCAAAAGGGATAGAATAAGTGTCATCAATACTATTAGAAATTGAGGCTAGGGAGATTTCAAAATCCCACTCCTGAATATGATCTAGAAACTCCTACCAAGTTTCATAGTTTGGAATCTCTTGAAAGAAATGAACTAGGGCATCTTCCAATCCCAGATCTCCACTCCCTCCACAACCTGGACCCAAATTGTGGAGAGCATTTGGGAAACTATTCAAATCCAATCTTGGACCCCAAAAGACGTTCCTAGTGAACCACCATAATCCATCATCTTCTGATCCTGGCAGAAGATAACAACCAAGGATTCTCTCTCTTTTTCAGCTCCCCTAAGCCCTACCACTCGCAGTCCCTCCAGCTAGAGCTGTCCTCCCTCGAGATTCTCGAAGCTGAACTTCGATGGAGCCTCGAAAGGAAATCCTCAGCCGACAAGTTTTGGTGCGGTTATAAGAGACAACACAAAGAAGATCCAACACCTTAGAGCGAGTTCTCTGGGGGCATGACACCAAGAACTCCACATAACTTTGGGGTCTCATTAGGGGAGTTCAACTAGCCTCAAAGCTCAACCTACAATCCCTAATCATTGAAGGAGATTCAAAAGTAATTATCACATTGGTTACCAAAATCATCAATGGCACGGATCCAAAGAAAATAACTCCCAACTGGCACCTCTTGGGCCCTCTCTCTCTTCTACAAGATTTTCTATGTCCTACCCTCACGCTTGTTACTTCACACATAGAACGTGAGGCTAAATAAGTAGTCGACAAGTTAGCTAATGAGGGAGTTATTACCCAATCTAAAATCCTTATTCTAAATCCCCAAAATCACCCAGACTCACAACTGTTAAAGCAATGCCAAGAGATAACTTGTCAAGATTTCCTTCCCTCAGATGGGGTGCCACATGGCGACTGCATGTCACATGGTGTGCTAGCAGCAGGGACAGTTAAATCCCCTCACCGCCAACACCCTCCCCAATTCATTTGACATGCTTTGCATTTACGTTGAGTAGAGCATAGAGCGTCGGGAGAGCCCAATAGCTCTAATGGCGTTTCAAATATGATTTATGGGGACTGGTACGATGCCTCCTACCCGCAACACTTCAACATTCATGGCCTCCATTTCCATCACCTCACTCATCATCACACAAGGATTTCCCTGCTGCTGCCCTTATCTTCGTTTTTCGTCCTCAATCCCTCATTCTCCCTTGACTGTCAATATTTGGCTCTCCCAGGCCTCTGTTTTTTTCATTCTATCCCTCCCAAGCATTTTCGGCCTCTCCACTGTGCACTCTTCTCCCCACAAGTTTGTCTTTGTCATGCCTCGTGAGAGAGGCAAGCCAAAGCGCAGGTCGACCTACTATAATCAAGTAGGCAGGCACCAATACATTGGACTTGTGCCTCTCTCTCCCTTTCCAAGAAGCAACCAAGCCCATTCTCCCCATTCTAATCAAAACTGGAACATGGAAGCCCAGGCAAAGCCTCACTCGCCCATCCCAGAGCCCAATTATGGTGGATGCTTAGTGGAGGAGGAGATTCCTCCTCACTGGGTGGAGATTCCTCACCACTTGCAATATTTTTGCAGGGAACATACGACACACACAGGTACCAAGGAGATGGTCATGACAAGCTGTCTGGTAGAGAAGGAGCTTCCTCCTCCGTTGTTGCACTGCTGCAAAACTTCTATCGACCCATTGATCAATTGGGGCGAATTTTGGAATGCGGGAGAAATACATGGCTCACCCAAAGCGCCAATGCAACAGGCCCCGGACAACCACGTCTCACCCAGATCATACAGAGTCACGAAGGAACACTTGGCCCACACTTTCAAGATGAGGAGGGACCTAACCGAGCAAATGTATAACCAGAGCCTCCTTAACAAACACATGGATCTTCTGTTTGATTCCTTATCAGTCGAGCCCGCAAAGAGCCGCTTCTTGACATCCTGCCAACCTTATGCCTTCACGGTCAGCTAGGAAGAAAGCCCGGGTTCGCCTCATGTTTAGATTTTCTACTATTAATTTTATGGTCTTATATGTTTTGTTTTTTTGTTACTATGAAACTCTCAAGCAAACCATATGTTCTGGTTTCCATGGATATGGCAAAACATGTGACAAGTCATTACAGTTCTTAGACATGTGTTGTTTTCTATGCATAGTAATGTTCATGCACAGTGCCACCTATTTTGGTTTCCATAACAGAAAACGAGTCTTGATGTAATCTTTTGACAAATGTCGCTTTAGATGAAATAAGGTAATACCATCTCTTTTTTATTTACAAAAAGATTTTTGCCCTTTTCCCATTTTTTTCAACACCGGTAGGGCAGTAATAAATCAATAATCGACAATGTACATGCATATAATTATGATAACGTTTAACGGAGGGATCATTGCGAAGGCCGTATTATGTGCTTTTATAAAGAAGACCGACTTATGTTTATGCCGCTAATCCTTAAGCAAATTAGTTTCGTCGAAAGTGCTCGACTTTGACTTTACGACCAGTTTAATGGGACAGCGCTTTGGATTGAATTGTCTGTTCCGCATTAATTTCGCTATACAGCTTATAATATTCGTAAATGTCCCATCAGCAGTTTTTGATACAGTCAGATAGCTGGATTATACTCCAACAGCAGTTTTTGATACAGTGAGATGGCTGGATTATATTCTTCCAGTTTCTATAGCGCTTATAACATTCATAATTGTGCCTTCCGATTGTGTTGTCAGCCGTTTTTTATACAGTTGAATGGCTGGATCAGGATTTCCTCTTACGATCTTTGGCGGGGTTTTGTTTCGTTTAGGGGGGAGAGATCCTAAGAGATCCCAGCTTATTTCTGTAGATATTATTGTGATCCTTCCTCGGATATTTATCAAGATTCAATTCGGGATCTTGTTCTTCACAAAGACGGAACTGATCGCATACTATTCTTGTTGCAGACGATCGCGGACCCAATCGCCGATCGTTGGCAAGGTTTCCTTTACTTTCAAAAGTCTCCTAGGGTTTATTTCACCAAAAAAATGAGCATTCCTTCTTGGTTGGAGTCAGAATTTCTCTCCTGTAACGATGTCATAAAAGAGTTTGATGTCGAAAGTGTTTTGAGTTCCAATCCATTTCTATCAACGCAACCCGTTGAAGATCCCCCGACTTATAACACCCATCATGCCAACATATGTGATTTAGTCGATAACTTCAACTCTAGATACCTAGCCGGCTGTCCTGGTCATTCGAATCCTGTTTTAATGGCCAAATTCTGCGATTCCAGTCGTCCAAGTGATGATCAGTCTCGGAATATATTACCCGGCACCCTGCCGGCTGACAAAAGGAAGCACAAAATGATTGAAAGGCAGCGGCGTCAAGAAATGAAAGCGCGTTTGTCAATTCTTAAATCTTTGCTTCCACATGAAAATCTTCGGGTATGTTTGTCTTTGATCGAACACAAGGATTTTTCTGCATTAGAGAGATCATCACTACTCACTAGGGTTTTAATTTAATTGAAGTTCGATCTCGTACTGTGTAGGGAAAACGATCAGTCTCAGACCATGTGGAGGAAGCTGTGAATTACGTTCACCATCTAGAGAAAAAGGTCGAAGATCTTCAAAAAGAAAGAGAAAAAATGAAGGCCAACTCTGATAAAAATGAAAAAGTTTCAGTCCAGGGCGTGCGATTGTCCTGTAACAAGAAATTTTGCCTGAAAGCTCCGGCTATTGGAGGATCAGATCGGGAGTTCCCTACAGTCAACATAAAATCTATGGGTTCAGCCGTTCAGGTTTGGACGAACACGTTTGAATATCAGATTGCGTACTCTGATCTTCTTATGGCATTGGAAGATGGTGGACTTGAAGTTGTGTGCGCTACTTCTTCTACCATTAACAACAGAGTCTATCATACCATACATTCCAAGGTAATATCCTAAAATACTCAGTGACAACACTCTTCTTCCCTGTGTTCTCCATCAGAAAGCATGTTTTAATATGATTTTCTTCCCAATATTGCAGGTGTTTGATCTCAATATTTTTAACATCGACACCCTCTATCAGAAAGTTTGGCACTTGATAAGGACTAACCACACACAAGATCAGGATTCACAGACAGTTGACGCTCAAGCCTAATGTTTTGTGCTGCATTGGGGAATCTTATTTTAAGGTTTGGCAAGCTTATATTATGCAAGTAGCACAAAGTGACTAACAAGTTTGCTGGAAATTCTTGGACGGTAATGTGAATGACAAATTTCTTAGAAATGCATATTGAGCGATAATGAATGACAGATTTCTCAGAAATGCATGGCCTCCTTGCTAATTAAGTTAACTGACTTTTGGACTGAGTTTTGTATGGATATTCCTCTGGGCAGCTTTGCATATGTAGGGTTTAAGGCACATTACCTGGGCATTCATAATAAGCTTCAGGACCTTGTGGGTAAATAAGGCGGATCATGTAACAAGATTAAGGAGCTTGGCACATATGAAATTTATGGCATTTTTAAGAATGTATTATACTTAATAAGTTATAATTTATTTATTTATTTTAGGTTTTCTGACTGGTTGAATAGGCAATTGGTTAGGCTTCCTATTACCACTATAATCTTCAGACATTTCAACTGGGCTTCTCAAATAGCAAACAAAATAAATAGAGAATTTAAAACTGGTAAAATTGTAATACATTATAAGGAAAGTAAGTAATTGGAATTTCAGCCATTAATATAAAAAATGAAATACTTTTAATTAAAAATGCATTGATGTTATATTATGGGTGTTTTAGAACTCTTATCCTAATATGTTATGGATTATAAAATTGGTAAAATTGTAATACATTATAAGGAAAGTAAGTAATTGGAATTTCAGCCATTAATATAAGAAATGAAATACTTTTAATTAAAAATACATTGATGTTATATTATGGGTGTTTTAAAACTCTTATCCTAATATGTTATGGATTTTATGGTGTTATATATGATTACAGTATGAAGTTTATATATATATATATATATATATATATATATATATATATATATATAATATGTTGATTGATTTTATTAAATTTTAAAAAATTATTATTATAAATTATCATTATTTGTATAATATTATTATTAAAATGATGGAAAGAGTTAATGTTGATTTTATTGAAATAGTAATTTTAATAGTATATAAAAAAGTCTATTTATTTAATTAGAAATAATTTTTTTAATTGTTATATTATCAAGTATTTTGGAAAAATGTTTATTTTCTTATTTTATGTATTAAAATATATATGTAAAACTAATTATATTATTTTTAATATAAATAGAAATAAGTTTATTTTCAACATTTATATGTAAAGGATTTTGACATAAAAATGATAATTAATGAATAATACCATTCTTATCATGTGTTGATTTAGAAATTAATAATTACATATAATCAAGATTCTCCTATTACAATTTAAATTGAGAAAATGTGCCACATATACATCTAAGTAGATATAAAAATGTAATGTTAAAAATGATAATTAATGAATAATACCATTCTTATCATGTGTTGATTTAGAAATTAATAATTACATATAATCAAGATTCTCCTATTACAATTTAAATTGAGAAAATGTGCCACATATACATCTAAGTAGATATAAAAATGTAATGTTACGAGGAAAAGAAAAAATAATTTCATTTTAACCTTAATTATTTAAATATTTATAAACTTTTTCATAAAATAAAATAAAAAGTTTAACTAATTTATATTTTTTATATATGATAAACTAATAAATTTAGTTAAAAAAACTTGAATGGTAAATTAAACTTGTTAAAAATACATAATGAATAATAAAAAATAAAAATAAAAATAAGTAATTGAAACTAATAATTACATAAAATAAAGATTCTCCTATTATAATTTAAATTGGGAAAATGTGTTGCATATATAATTAAATAGATATAAAAATATAATGTTATGACACAACCTCGATAATAAAATATGCAACATATATAGCTTACTTAAATTGTTTTAATAATCATTATAGTTTCATTTTAATCTTAATTATTTAAGTATTTATAAATTCTTTCATAAAATAAAATAAAAAATTTAATTAATTTATATTATAAATATATGATAAACTAACAAATTTATTTTAAAAACATAATTAATAAACTAAATTTGTTAAAAATGGATAATAAATAATAACAAAATCAAACTTCATACAAATAAGTAATTAACTAAACTTAATCTTTGATAGCTCCAAATATAATATTATTTTTTAATAAATTTATAGAATTTAAAATATCTATTTTTCCTTTATAAGTTACAATCTTTTACATTGAAAAAATAAATAATAAAAAAAACATATCACACAAATATATATATATATATATATATATATATATATATATATATATATATATATTCCTTTATAAGTTATAATCTTTTACTTTGAAAATTTAAATGATTAAAAAAATATATCTCACAACTAAATATATTTCATAAATTAATTTAAAATATAATTAAATTATATTTTAAAATTAAATTAATATTATTTTAATATTTTTATAAACCCTAAAACATAGGGTAGTAGGTGAGGAAGTGCACTTTTAAGGTACTCTTTTATATACAATTAACAGTTTGAAACTTATATTTATCTTCATCCTGCACCAAATATTGTGGGCACACTTAAAAATTATAGTAATAGCAGTTGGATGTGATACACAACCCCTTCTCAAGAAAACACATAACCAACTCAATGTTGATTTCCCCAATCACAAAAAATAAAATTTTTTATAAAAATTAAAAAATTACTAAGTTTATAATGGAAGAGACAAAAACAACTTAGATTCGATATATATTTCTTCCATTGTAAAATGTGGCTTCACCATGTGAAAGTGTCTCAGTCTAGATGCCATAGAATCACTTTATGGAGCCAATATGGCTTCACCATGTGCATGTCATAGAATCACTTTATGGAGGAGCCATGTGTCACTTTCAATCTTATGACATTAATAAAAAAAAATATACTATGTTGTATTTAAGTGAGATTACTAAACTGTTGGAAGATACGTATGTATGATTCTCAGTTGGGTAGTGACATTAATACATGCAATGAAAAGTAATTTCATCTTTCTGGATTTATTCAGCACTTCATTGAATCAGGATTATTATGCATGAATAGTGTTGTGCGAGTATTGGAAAATGTAATATAAGGTCTTAAACTTGTGATTTTATTGTATCATATAGGTTGTGACATTTTATTCTGTTATTTAATATTTTTAATGGTAGAATAAAAAATAATTATTTAAATATTTAGATAAATATTTTAAATTTTATTTATAAATTTTGTTTTATTAATTAGATTAAATTTTAAAATAATTTATTAAAATAATTAATTTTAATAGATAAATTATTTTGCACCTAATTTAGTGTTTAGTGTATTATGTGTTCTAAAATTCTTATAATTATGTATTTAAAAATAAATATATTAAAACTATTTCAGAATTTTTTAATTTTTTTAACTCATTAAAATAATTAATTTTAAAAGATAAATTATTTCATATTAATTTACGAATTCTAAATTTTTTATAATTATGTATTTAAAATCTAATATATTAAAATTATTTCATGGAATTTAATTTTTTTTTATAAATATATATGGAAAATTAATATTTTTTATAAATATATACGTAAAATTGTTTTTTTAATATATGTAATTAATTAAATTTTAAATCTTTCAAAAATAATAAATTTGATTTTAAATATTCTATAAACACTTTATGCTACATTACATTACAATGTTATTATTTTCAGTTATAGCTAATATTTTCTTTATAGTCTTAAATTTTATGACTATCAAAGTTCGAGCGATGAAAGCAATGTGAGGCTATGATTCCAAAAGAGAGAGAGATCTGAGGGGGAATATATTCATGGGTATTAATCCAACCCACATTCCTGAATTATTATCATTGTGTATAAGCTTCCATTTTGTTGTTGAGTGTTCCCAAAGTCAATCATTAAACTCATTTAGGAGGGTGGGTGTGAGGAGTCACATCCCATAGTTATTGGGGAGCATAGAGTTGAAGTATAATCAACATTGGTAGAGTAAACATTCAACTGGTTTGAGGAAAATGAAATTTGTATGACCAAAGAAGATAGTTTTTGCATGCAGATTTTGGGGAAACAAGAGTGTTGAGTGCTTGGAAGAGGACCAACCATGTTGTGCTTGAAGTAAGACATTGTTTGGCTCTATGTTCTTGTAAAAAAATGTTGTATGATTGTAGTGTGATTTCCTATTGAGAAAATAATTCAAGAATCTTGTGAATGTTGTTGTGAGCACTCCTAAAGAATTTGAGAGTTCATAGAGTCCCCAACTCAGAGATTCCTAGCCAATTGAGTGCATTGGAAGCCCTGATAAATTAATGGTACAACTAGAGGGATTGTGAGCAGTGAACGGGGTACAGTCCCTGGGTTGTGAAGGTTGTAGGGATTAAAGAGATGGTGGATTGGAATTGTTGTAGGAGTATAACATGGGTTTTTGGTTGTTGAGTGTGGAGAGTGGAAAGCTAGAGGGATAGATCTCCTTGTGGGGTCATAGCCTCAGCCGAGGGTGTCTTGTTGTTGAGAGAAAATGAACAACAACACCACTGGATGGGAGATTCATCCTTCGTACACAGTTAGTTAGTTACCTTTTATAAACAGATAAGTGTTATCTTGTGTTATTATGATTATTTCGTTGTATAAATGAATATTTAGATGTTATGTGTTTGTTGTGTGCTTACTGGATGCATTCACATTCTTATATATGTTGTTAGATGCATGGGTAAATAAACATGTGGTTTTTTGTTATCTTTGTAGACCTGATGTCCATTTGTTTCTCTTATATGTATGGGGCATTTTTAATTTTGCATTTAGCAGACTAAGTCATTTTTTGTAGTAACAGGACTCAGCATGGGTGTTAGGTATGTTACAGAATGTTATCAAATATTTTTGGTTCAACACCACACTTGTATGGGCCTGAGATCAACATGAAGTGGGTAAATTTGTCATCTCAACATTTGAGTTGTGTCGAATTTGGGAAAAATCGTGAAACCTGACTAAAATTCCCAAATTTCTAGGAAAATTCAAATCGGAACTACACTCAAAATGGTTGTTATGGAGGGGTCGTTTTGACTTCCAAGAGAATGAATTGGGTTTAGATAGGCGATTCAGGAACTTTCACAATGGTCACAATTGTCATGAGTTGAAAATGTGGAAAATTAGCTAGGCATAGAAAGGACTTATGTGTGCATTGAATATTTACGTTGCACGGTGCAAAATTATTGGTGTGTGCATAATATCGGTGCGTGATCTGTGCACATTGAATATTGGCATCACATGGTGCATAATTAGTGGTGCGTGCATAATATTGATGTGGAGTGTGTGGGCATTGAATATTGACATTGCGCTGTGAAAAAATGGGTGGTGTGTGTGTAATATCATTGTGCGGTGTGTCCACATTGCATATTAATGTCGAGCGGTGAAAAATTAAGGGTGCATGTTTAATATTGGTGTGTGGTGAATGCACATTGAATACTAGTGCTTCGCACTGTAAAATTAGTGGTGCACGTGGAATATTGGTGCGCAGTGTGTGCACTAAATATTGGTGTGGCACGGTGCATAATTGTGGTGTGTGGAATATTGGTTCACATTATGTGGGATAAGTATTGGTGTGGTGTTGTGCATAATTGTAGTGTGGGATGAATATTGATGCACGATATAAAAAAATGTGCGTACTGGATATCGGTGCATAGTATAAAAAGTTGTGCACACTGGATATTGGTGCGCGGTATAAAAAGTTTTACGAACTGGATATTGGTGTGTGGTATAAAAAATTGTGCACATTAAATATTGGTGCATGGTATAAAATTTGTGTGCAATGATTATTAATGCATGGTATAGAAGTTGTACACACTGAATATTGGTGCGTAGGGTGTGCGTTAAATATTGATGTTGCACATTATGGATATGGCATGTGTTGAATATTGGAGCATAATAAAAAACGGGTGTGTGCATGAGCTTCGAAAAGGAATAAGAGAAGAAGGGTGTCGACATAAGAAAAATTGTCCTATAGTCTAAAAAATGTCTTGAACCAAAATTGTATTATGGCCATAATAGGAGCATAATCACTCAAAATAAGTTAATATTTTTTGGGTTTTCTCCACGGTTTCGAGCATTACGAAAGTGCCAGAGAGGGCCATTGACCAATTATTCGAGCATTACGAAAGTGCCAGAGAGGTCCATTGACCAATTATACTCTGATTTTCTGGAAAATGCAAATTACATGTTTTTGAAGATCAGGGTCAAGCTTAATGGAAAGATTATAGTTATTATTGAAACTTATATAGAGTGTCATAAAAGTAGACATTAAAAAACTGTGTGTAGGGATTGGTTGGATTCTAAGGATTTTTTAGTGGAGGTGATCAAATAGGCCAAATTCAAATATTTCGGGACACTTTTTCGAGATTTTTGGGATTTTCAGAGGAGGAAAAATGTCCCTTGATGGAAAATATAAAAATAATTATTTATTTGACATTTTGTATACTCATCAAGGAAGGAAATTTGTGTTTAGTGAATTTTTTCCAGAAGTTCACAATTTCAGAGATAGAAAGTTTGGTTAAAAATTCTAGGTCTAGAAAAAGGGGTGAAAAAAGATTGTTGTGATTTCCAGATTACTGCAGATTTTGGCTGGAGCATTAGATTTAAAATTTGAGAGTTTTTATTATTTTCCTTTCATAATTATTAGCTAGGTATCATAAAAAAAAATCCTTTGTTCCTAACACATTTCCCTCTGTATGAGGCCAAAGTTGGTGTTTGAGATTATTTTTCACTTAGGAGAAGGTGTGCAAAAGAGGTGAATTAGAAATATTCAATTGGATATAACTTCCTGCTCAATGCCTAGAATTGAACAAGAAAGTATTCATTGTAAATATATTGGATAATATAATATAAATATCCACTCAGATTTTAGGTTTGAGTGGGATATTTCTAAAGGAATCAGAAGGAAGGTGACTAGTGAACTTGGCGGGCACAATTAAGTAGAAATGGAAATTTCAAGAATCCATAACCTGGAGCTCATAAATCAAAATGAGGTATGAGTACAACCATTGGAAATTCAATATAGCATACAACATGATAGAAGGAGTAGGTTCTCACAAGAGACATTTGGTTTTGTGATAATTTCACAAGAAAAAGGGAAATTGGACTTTATGAGCCATACAATTGCTCAAAGAGAAAGTTTTCCAAAGAAAATCAATTCTAAAAGAAATTTCCAGATGTTAGAGGTACATTCCAAAGGTGAGTACTAGTTCAAAAGAAGAGTATTGATGCCTATGATAGTTCCTACGTAGTGGTGTAGAAGAAACTTTGGAAGTGAAACCCTCTAGTAAAAAGAGAGGTTGAGCTTAATAATAGGGCATTGATAATAAGTATAGAAGCACTCAAGTAGAGAGTGTTGTGTGAAGTAATTTCTAGAAAGAGAATAATATTCCACAATGAGGATTGTGTGGCCATATTCTAGATTATCCCAGAGCCCATTGGACAAGGAATTGGGTCAATCTTGCACAATTGGCTAAAGCATAAAAGAGTTGGAAAAGGTTGAAAAAGGAATCAGGAAGAGGAGAGAAAGATTAGTATTTAGATGATACAGATCATGAATGGATTGCAAAGGAGAATAAATATATATTCTCCCATGAACATGAAGCAAGTAGGTGAAGAATGTCAATTGTGCACATGGAGTTAAAGGTGAAAGGAAGAATGGAATAGTGAAAGTTCAATTTCACTTCTAAGTATGAATGGAAAAATATAACATTCTATTGGAAGTAGTTTAGTCTTGAGAAGATGAACAAGGATTCACAAGAAAATTGCTACATTGCTAAAGGATTAAGCGAGTTAGGAAAAAAGTTCATAATGCAACGTCATGATAAGAGCGTCACATTGCGAGGACATGGCTATGTTCGCCACATTGTGACGTTTGTTTATGTTCGTCACATTGTGACATTAGGGCTATGTTTTTCACATTGCGACGTTACTACAATTGGTAGCTTGCAGCAATACTATGTTTGACACATTGCAACATTTGGAAATGTTTGTCACATTGCGACGTTGGGATATGTGCATGACATTACAACATGAGGAAATGTTCATCACATAATGATGGCAAGGTGATGTGTGATACATTGCGACGTCTATTAATATTTGTCACATTGCAACATTACTATCCACATTATGATGAAATGGCTATGTTCATCAAATTGTGGCGTCGGTTTATGTTTTTGACATTGTGACGTTACTATGTTTGACAAATTGCAACATTACTATGTTTGACAGAGTGCAACATTACTATGTTCGACACAATACAAGATTACTATGTTTGTCACAGTGTAACATCCAATTTGTTCGTCAGATTACAATTTTGAGAAATCTTCATTCCATGACAAGGTTTGTTTTTGTTTGATGCATAACGAAAAATGAATTTTCACATTATGATGACAAGGTTATGTTTTTCACATTGTGACGTCCATTTATGTTCATCACATTGCGATGTTCCTATGTTTGGTAGATTGCAACATTATTATGTTTGACGCATTGTGACCTCGGGATATGTGTGTCACATTGTGATTACATGACGATGTGTAACACATTCCTACATCTTGAAATGTTGGTCACAATGTGGCATCAAGATATGTGCATCACATTGGAATGTGAGGAAATTTTCGTCTCATTCCAATGTTGGTCTATGTCTGTCACATTGAGATGTTTCAAAAAAAAATCACAATGCGACGTCAGGATACAAGCATCACATTGGAACACGAGGATATGGTTGTCACATTGCGACGATAGGGATATGTTCGTCACATTGAGATGTTTGTTTATGTTCATCACATTGTGACACTAGGGCTATGCTCGTCACATTGCGATGTTAATACAATTGGTAGCTTGCAACGTTACTATGTTTGACACATTGAAACATTTGGAAATGTTTGTCACATTGAGACGTTGGGATATGTGCATGACATTGCAACATTAGGAAATGTTGATCACATAATGATGGCAGGGTGATGTGCAATACATTGCAACGTCTATTAATTTTTGTCACATTGAAACATTAGTATCCACATTATGATGAAATGGCTATGTTCATCAAATTGTGATGTCAGTTTATGTTTTTCACATTGTGACGTTAGTATGTTCGACAAATTGTAACAGTAATATGTTCGACAGAGTCTGAAATTACTATGTTTGACACATTACAACATTACTATGTTTTTCACGGTGTAACATCCAATTTGTTTGTCAGATTACAATTTCAAGGCATCTTCATCGCATGACAAGGTTTGTTTGTGTTTGATGCATAACGAAAAATAAATTTTCACATTATGATGATAGGGTTATGTTTGTCACATTGGGACATCCATTTATGTTCATCACATTCCGACGTTACTATGTTTGGTAGATTTCAATGTGTAACATACCCGACCACCCACAGGCCAGGCTACACCACTTAAATAGGTTGCAACACACCCATCCACCAGCAGGCGGGGAACGTTATAGTCCAGAGACTCAATTCTTTTCACATATCTCTAATTCTAACAACATTTAATCTGAAACAAAATCATGAAAGAACCACATGCATTAATCAAAATCCATGCCACAGCATAAAAGAGATAAACAATGTGTCATGCACAACAAATAGTCAGTAGAGAATCACATTAAAAATACATATCTTAGAAATAATTAAATACATAGCAGAAATAAACATTACATAGAAAACATAAAGAGCACTTATCTTTGCAAGTAAACACTCACCAACTAGTTGCAAACCAAGGACATTCTGCCCAACCATAGACATTGTTGTTCATTTACTATCAACAATAGGTCACCCCCGAGCTAGGGCTATGAATCCACAAGGACATGTCCTAGGCCAAGTCTAAACACACATAAGTTGGCTAAGTATCTCTCAGGTTTCCCAACCTCACATCAATCCTAATTTCCAGCTCTCTTTGCCCCTCAGCCTGCAAAACCCTAAGAAATGAACACATTTCTCTACCATCCAGTCCCTAAGTTTGTTCCATTTCTCTCCATGGTTCCAGTGCTATTGGTCAGGAAATCTCCCTACTAGAAACTCCAATGACTCTCAGTTGTGGACAGCTCCATCCGAACTTCCATCAAGTTCATGCAGACAGACATCCATTCCCTCCTAGAATGATCAATAAATCATTACATCCATTCAACGATGTCTCTCCTCTGCCTGCCATTGGTTTCCATGCTCAGCCCAAGAGCACACAAACTAGCAGTAGTGATTGAAGAGGAAGAAGAACAAAGGAACAAGGGGAAGAATATGAACCAAGGAAATAACGATCCCCTAACTTCACCCCAATCCACCCTCATGCATTCATTCATATCCATGCTTAGATCAAGAGCATACGAATGAAGCAAGAGTGAGGCTCCTAAAAATGAAGAGTGGAAAAGGTGTAACAATTAATGAGTAAGGACAATTCAACCCCCACCCAAACCAAAGATGGGTTTATATAATTACTTGGAAATCAAGAACCACATAGCCTCCCCCAAGAAGATCATGTAACCACTTTTCTCCATAAAATCAATTATGGGTAAATAAAATAATAATAAAAAGGCTTATCCCCTCAATCCCCCTATCTTGTGGAATCATATCCCCCTATTTCTTTTTTCCTTGTCTGTCTTGCAACCAACGTTGTATTTTATTAATGTATATGAAGTGTTACATTTCCTAGGCACTTTGGCCCCTTTTCGAATTTACTGGCTTACCAACCTAAGTCACAATTACACAATACATTATAGTTCATAAGGGTTTCAACCAGGATGTTACATCGCCCTCCCCTTATTTTGTCACTATCCTCAATGCACAAAACCATTCCAATGTTATTAACATTACAAATCTAGGCCCTCTAGCCTTAATCCACACAGGAAATATAGCCCAATCTTATAAACATAGGAACTCTGGCCTAAAATTAAACATGTATGCATAGGCATTCTGCAACATGTATAATGATCTTCATAATTTATATTTCTGGTAGTAGTTCCAACCAACAAGCTCTCCTTCACTCTCAGCCCTGCACAACCCAAAGAAATGTATCCCTTTCTATACCATGCAGTCCCTCAGGTTGTTCCACTTCTCTCCAAGTCTTTAGTGCACTCATCTCGGAAGTTTCAGAGTTGTATCTTGCAGAACTCCAGCTGCAACAAGTCCATTGGACTTTCTTCCTTCTGTGCCTTTGTCATTTAGTTTCTCCAACATCACCTTCTTTTCTCTCATAGTCTGGTACTTTTCTAGATCTTCAACATTCATCGTTTTCCTACAACATTTCAAATTAGCGAGCATGTTAGTTCAAAATCTGTGCATAAAATTCTAATTCTTTCTCATAATGTAAGAGTAAATTTTCATAATCCAATACAATACTTATCTATGTGGTTCATGGATCTGCATCCATATGGATGTCTCGTTAACTTGGATCACTATTTTCCTTTGACATACCCATTGTGTGCATGACCCCATTCAAGAGCTATCAAAGTCTCCTCTTTCTTATGGTCACTCACCTTCCAAGTCTAGGCTTAGTCATCCTCTTTCTCTGCTATACAGTCCCTTAGGCAATCCATCTTTCCTGACCAAGTCTTTATTGCACAAGAATATTCCTAGAGACTTTATCGAGTCTTACAGCTGAGGCGACTCTCTTGCATGTGTTACCACAACACAACATATTCTAGGGTGATCATGGATTACCATAGGGTCCTCATGTCCCAAAAATAGCCTTATCCATGCTTTCCATCTTGTATATCCAACATCTCATCTATATTATACACATACAGTCATCATGAGATATCATTATAACCATTTCCAATCATAAATGTCAAATCTGTTTTATACAGGAAATTTGTTTTTCCAAGCATGGGATTTTTTCTCATAATGTTTGGCTCTGCAGCTATAGATACCAGTCTTCCTTATGGGCTTACATCCCTACCATATCCAAGACCCTTCTCCCTGAAATTTCTTCAATTTACATTTATCCAAAACAATCCGTCAGTAATTATCAAATCATAATTCCCAAAATTGTTTTATATAGGAAAAATAAAACTTCTAGACATGAGCTTATGCTCATAACAATTTGGCTCTTGCAGCAATAGGCATTGGTCTTCTTTTTGGGCTTACAACACTGCCATATTTAAGACCCTTTCCTCCTGCAATTTCAACATTCCTCAGCCAAACAAATTGTCAATATCTCATGTACAAGATATATATATATATATATATATATATATATATATATTCATGGAAATGATTCAAAAAAAAATCACAAAGTTCTCTCATAATTGTTTACAAATACAATTCAATTACTTCTATTAATCCAACTATCGATTGGAATGAACTCATCATTACATACACATGTATTATCAGTCACACAGACATGTCATAATGCACCATTTAATAAGATAACAATCAATGTTCTAATACCCATGGCCACATCTACATAATGCATCCATGCATTGACTACATAATACCACATAAATATGTCATGCATTCCACCATGATGAGTTGGAAGGTCTGGCCAGCGACTCAAGACATCATCCACACACTTCCTACTGCTTGCCTAACTATTTGGTTACCATCCTTTTCAACCCAAACACTATGCAAAGAATATAATCCTTAAGTACTCTTCAGTGTCGGAAAAGAGGTTGCAATCCAAACATCAGATATATAGTAGATACCATTGATCACTCATATAGCGCTATAGCCCTTCCATATCCAACCATATTATGGTCTCACACATGACTAGCTCTATGGATATTCATTGTTATAGAAGGAGTATGTCTCCTGAATTAACCCGCTTATGATCCCATTACCAGTCACAACATAATATGCAACCAAAATTTTATCTGAATGCATCCTAGCATCAACAACACTTACATATTCTAGGCCTTTGTCCATTAGATATCAATTTGAAATTTAACTGAGGGAATGTTTACCTCAATCCCCTTCAACATGTATGCATCAACATAAAATAAATGCATACCTTCCTTGATATTATCAACCTACTTGTTTCTATCTGACCAATTGATGTTTGTAGAAGCTTATGGACTTCCTCCTTCATCATTTTGATCACCATTCCTACCACTCTCACGGGCCTTCACCTAGATGGAAATCACAAGCAACAACAACATCCACATCTTTAAGTCTACTATATTAGTTTTCATGAATACACAATCCATCATTAGTCATACTCAAACATAATAATAGACTATTCTAAATTCACCAACATGTTATATGCATATCCAAGCATGTACATATGAAAAATTACACATCCAACATAGTTACCAACTTAATGAGAAATGTGACCTCAAAACGAGAACTCTGGCCCAAAAAAACCATATTTTTGCATAAAAAACATCAAAATCTTGAACCCCAAATCAAAAAGTGGTGCTACCAGTAGCACCATTTTTTAAAACAGGGTCAAAATTACAACATTTTTCAAACATGGGTTTCAAAACTTAGACAATAGCTTAGAAAAACCTTAAAATTAGCACCTAAAAACAAATAAGATGTTTTTGATTTTTTTTTTCTTTTCAAAACGTTAAATTTTGAAATCATTTGAAATCGTATTTTTATCACTTGGTACCATTAAAACCAAAACCTCAAAATCAACCATCAAATTAAAAAGAACTTCTACTGGTAGCACCCATTCTAAAATTGGGGTATGAAAATGACACATTTTTATAATGTGGTAAAAGAACTCATCATTCCTGTAAACAAAATCATAAAAGTAACCCTTAAATGTTTACTTTTTAAATGTTATTATCATGCAAAGCACAAGGTAATACATAATGCCATGAAAATATCACAATATACTTTAAAAATTCAACGTCACTTTTTAATAATCTTTTACTTTTAATAATAAAACAGTAAATACAAGTTACATTGAATGAAACATAAATAATTTCTTAAAAGTATTGTTATATTGACCATATTTAAAACGAAAAAACAAAAATACTTTTTTTTGTTAAAAAGAAGAGAAAAAAATCTCTTCAAAATTTAAAAAAAAAAAAACAAAAATAATCAAAATTCAATAAAATATTTAAAAAAAGACATCTAAAATAAAATAAAAATTTTAACAAAAACACTAATATTACCTAAGCTACAAATTTATTTAAATGTTTTTTTTGATAATATGTTAATAATGTAAGAATATTATAATATAACATTGTTATATTATAACAATGTTATAATATAGCATTGTTATCTATTTATATAAAAATATATCAATTATGCATAACCCAAAACTGCTTAATAATTATGATAATATAAAAGTTGAATTCATAGTTACACATCATTATAATTATAGAATGAGCCTATTATAAATCCTTCATGCTCTCTTTTTCTTATTAATTTAATAATGTTTTAAATTGTAATGGCATACTCATTTTTGAACTTTTTTATCATACTTATTATACATTGATATCGATGTTAAAAATAACATTGTTGAATATACATTCAAATATATAACTCAAAATATATTTTTGAACATTCTTATCATACTTATTATACATTGATATCGATGTTAAAAATAACATTATTGAATACACATTCAAATATATAACTCAAAATATATTTAAGAATAACATTATTGAATATGCATTTAAATTATTGAATATATATTCAAATATACAATTTAAAATATATTTAAGAATAACATTATTGAATATGCATTTAAATTATTGAAATCAAAATATAGTTACTTTTTGTTCAGATGATTAAATACAATTATAATTAAATTTGAAATTAAAATATAAATAATAACAATAATAATGGATTTAAATTAAACTTGATGTTATAACCTAGTCCAGGCATGCGTGGGGCATGAGGCGATGCCAGGCATCGCCTCAGCCCCCCCGCGGGCTTGGACCAGGTCCCATGGACACCCACAGGACCTAGGCAAGGCTCGCAGGGGGCTAGGGAGATGCCCGACATTGCCTTAGCCCTTAAGAAAATAACTGTAAAATGCAGACCTTACGCAAATGCCTCTAGGAAGGGCCATACAGAGCCAAGGCGATGTCCGAATAATGAAATGAAAAATACTTGAAGGCGATCGTTCGAGGTTTGCTGGCGAAAAATCGCTCATGGGTTTTGAGAAATTCCTTGGCCACCTCTAGAGAGGAGAGGAGATGACTAACGATGGAGACAAGGAAGAGAGACATGAGAGGTCTGTACTTGAGAGAGAGAGAGCTGCCAGCACTCGGTGTGGAAGGCCTCCCAACAGAAGGTGAAGGTTTCTGAGAATGGGCAACTGAAATGGCCCAGGGGGAAGCTGCCTCCTTTTGCATCCATGCAAGAAACTCCATGCAAGAAGAAGAGCAGTGACTAGTTTAATATATAAGTACAAGCATTCTGGAGCTGACCACATAGAACCTAACTCATTCACCATTGTGTAGTAAGCTTTCAAACTCCAATTGGACAGTAAGCTTTCAAAGTCCACGCTTTCAAGCATCGTCCTCTACAATGCCATAATGGGTGTTGTGGTGGAAGATGCGGAGATCCGAGAAGCAATAAGAGAGAATCTTAGGGTTGTGAAAGAGAGGGACCCTAAATGGATTTCTTATATACATTGCCTACTCAATTTTAAGGGCTTTTAGGCTTTCCAGGTGCACAGGGCACATAATCTTTGGAGCAGGGGAAGGATTCCTCTCTCCCTTGCAATTCAGAGTAGGGTTTTCGATGTTTTTGCGGTTGACATCCATCTCGGCACTATAATTGGCAAGGGGATTTTGTTTCATCATATGACCGGACTGGTGATGGGGGAGACTTCTATAATCGGGAATAACATTTCCATCCTTCACAATGTTATCCTTGGAGGGACTGGAAAACAAGGGGGCGACTGCCACCCCAAGATTGGATATGGCGTGCTAATTAGCGTTGGAACTAATGTTCTGGGTAATATCAGTGTTGGGGAGGGTGCTAAGATCGGGGAAGGCTCTGTTGTGCTCACTACAGTGCCACCTTACATGATGATTGTTGGTAATCCAGCTCGGTTGATTGGCGGTAAGCTTGATAAGACTTCCACTGTAGCCATGGATCATACTTCCTTCATCTCTGAGTGGTTAGACTATGAGAACCTGGCCACACAAAACCTAAATCAAGCATTCTGGAGCTAGCCACACAGAACCTAACTCATTCGCCATTGTCATGACTCAATCCAGATAGTCCGTCTTGGGTTCACATCTTATATTCATCTCCTTATAATTTGACAAAGTATATATGTTTCCATTTTATCATTCTTAGTTAAGAACTAACAAAGTAGTTGTACATTTCCATTAGACATGAAACATTTGTTAGATACATATTTAAGAACTGATAAAGCAGTTGTATATATTTATTGGACGTCACGGATCAGTTGGCGATATATTTATGTAACATGAAAGTATCATAATGGTTGGGACCAATATAATAACATCTAATGTACCACCATTAAGATTTCAGTAACTATTTCATTGATGTGATAAGTGAAAATTTATTGCATTTTTTCCGAACACAAACTCTCTTTTATGGTTTCAAACTTTGATTATCATTTCAGTTATTTGATACGGTGCTTTCAAATTGTCTCGTATTTTTCATAATCAACCAATAAAACTGTAATTTGCAATGTTTAAATTTTTCATTTCCACAGTGTGGATGGATTCATAGATGTTATATTGTTCTCTAATTGCACTTTTAATCCAGGTGGATATCGGTGGCCACCCACCTTTTCCGACTGGCTCAAAACAGTTTTCTGACAATTTTGGCAATTTACTATTTTTAGCAGGTTTTAACTTCCGGGGCCATTTTGAGGGCCTAAATGAGGGTTTTTTGAGATCGAGGTTCTCAATGATAGTTGAAGGCATGATTGAGCCCCCAAAATGAATCTCCTCAATGATACCTTTCCAACGAGCTATCACACGCCTAAAACGGAGATCATATGCAAAATTTACGACCCTGGGAAGATTGATGTCCTAACTTACCCAAACGGGGCCCACATGAATTTTGGCGCTTCATCTCCTAGGGTTAGGTTTTTGGATGTCTATGAATTTTGGCATTCTTGTCTATTGTAAAAAAAACCTCTAGAGCCTCATTGTAATCATCTTCTCACGGATGCGAGTAGCAGCCACATCTCTTCTCAGAGATAAGCTACCAGCGCCCTAGCTAGTTTATTTCCATTCTGTCTGTAAGAAT
>JZKD02S2153704.1:1135490-1154794 GCA_000966675.3 Picea glauca
ATCCAGGTGGATATCGGTGGCCACCCACCTTTTCCGACTGGCTCAAAACAGTTTTCTGGCAATTTTGGCAATTTACTATTTTTAGTAGGTTTTAACTTCCGGGGCCATTTTGAGGCCCTAAATGAAGGTTTTTTGAGATCGAGGTTCTCAATAATAGCCGAAGGCATGATTGATCCCCAAAAATGAATCTCCTCGATGATACCTTTCCAACGAGCTATCACACGCCTAAAACGGAGATCGTATGCAAAAGTTACGACCCCGGGAAGTTGATGTCCTAACTTACCCAAATGGGGCCCACATGACTTTTGGTGCTTCATCTCCTAGGGTTAGGTTTTTGGATGTCTATGACTTTTGGCATTCCCGTCTATTGTAAAAAAGGCCTCTAGAGCCTCATTGTAATCATCTTCTCACGGATGCGAGTAGCAGCCACATCTCTTCTCAGAGATAAGCTACCAACGCCCTAGCTAGTTTATTTCCATTCTGTCTGTAAGCATATTTCAGTCATTTGTTATTAATGAAATGAAGTCTTATTTCCGTTTCATCTCTGTGTTTATGTGTATTTATGTATTTCATTGTGTTCCTACATAAATCCGGATCAACTTTAGAAATATTGAAATTGCAATTGGGGTAGATCAGATTTTTTTTCATTGATGGAGTGGGTTCAAATGTATTGGATTTTGGTCGCAAGTTGTTTTCATGGTTTTAAAGTTTGGTTATCATTTCGGTTATTTGAGATGGTGAATTCAAATTGATATGAAGAGCTCTTAAAATTTTCATTGTTTAAAATTTCCATTTCCACTATCTAGTTGGATTTGGACATGTTATATTATTTTAAAATTACACTTTCAAAATACTGAAATTGCAAATAGGCCGGATTTGGACATGTTATATTATTTTAAAATTACACTTTAGAAATATTGAAATTGCAAATAGGCAGTATTTGGATATGTTATATTATTTTAAAATTACACTTTACAAATATTGAAATTGCAAATAGGCATTGATCAGATTTTTATCACAAAATTTAAAATCAACTTAAAGAAAATTAAAAACCAAAAATGAGATAGCCATTTAACCCCCACATGGAATAGTCGAAATCATAGTTTTTTGCTACATATTTAAAAATAGTGTTATTTAACTACAATTATTTTATATGTATTGAAGTAAGGTAAAAAAAAGTGTGTTAAAAATTATATTTTGCACTAGATTTAAAATGTATGGAACCATAACTTAATTAAGAACAGATAATTATATGAAAAATCTTAATTTCAAAAAAATAAATGGTGTACAACATTTTTAACATTGGATGAAGCATGGAAATATGATTAAAAACAAGATTGAATAAAAATAAAATAGAAAAGTTTGAAAATAGCTGAAAAAACATCATCGAGAAAAAAATAAAAAATTGAACAATTTCAAAATAAATGAAAAAACGAGCATTTAAAAAAACAAAGTGGAAACCTTATGTATCAGAAAATTTAAAATATCAAAAAACCACCTAAAAATGGAGGGAGGTGCTACTGGTAGCACCATTTTTAAAAACGGGGTAAAAAACTTTACCCCCCCCCAAAACGAGAACTCTATAGAGTTCTCGTTAAGTTGGTAACTATGTTATCCATATTCAACAAGCATTTATTATCAATATGACTACTAATGCATATGCATTTTAACTTCATTGTATGCCTCATGCACTCTAGAGCATTTCTGTTTCATTTCACTTATTTATTTATCTATTTATGTTGTAGTTGGTTGTCCTTGAACTCCTTTAAATCCTTGTTGCCTTGTGTGCTCCCATTCTTCTCATCTGCACTATGGTTCCGCGGTCTAAACACTTTCCAGCCAAGTTCCATGTGGCCATTCTGCAATGCAACCAAGGTGTTATATTTTCAGCAGCCTCTCCTAGGCAGTCATATCCAACTTTACCTTTATGAAACATTCCAACACCCTAGAATGAAGTAGCTCAAACATTCCATCACTCTATTAAAATGTTATTGAATCAAATACTATTACTCATTAGTTGTCCATTATGTTACTTCATTAACCTTTCCCTATGAAACCATACCTTTCACACTTAATATCATTCCCAATGGAAATCCATTTTCATTCAGTGCCATGTTTCAAGTGAGAGAGCATTCCAATTTATCTGCATTGGCATCATGCTTCCACTATGAACTCTGATATCTAAAGTGGATTTCTTTCACTAAGTACTTTTAGACAATAGATAATTCATATCTAACAAATCCTTCCTTGGAACTCCTATGTTTGATACATAGAGATTATTCACACACCACCTCTTAAGCTCTTTGTTTTCTTCCACATCAAGCTTGCAACTGTCTACACATCTCTACCTTCAAGGATATGGAGCCTTACTTTTCCTTTCTATGCCCATTAATGACATTATTCACCTACTCGCTTCATGTCCCATGTGAGAATTCTTTATTTTGTAGTACCTCATCCAACTTTTGTAAGCAAAGTCATGCCTCCATGACCCTAACATTTGATCATATTCTTGAATTGATCTGGTTATACCTCTAATCCCGACAAACCTTCAAGAAACCATCTTGTTATAACTATACATATCATACAAAAATTGTCAATTAAGTTTACAGGTACCTTTTCATTTAAATGATAATATTAATCTTTAATTAATATCATTTTTCCTTTTATCCTTTATTCATAATGCTCATGAATTAACTCTCTTTTAATCATGACCGTGTGTCAGTTCTTTTTTCTTCATGAGTTTATCATAGACATGGATCGACACATTATATCATACTCATGCTTTTGTTGTGTTCTCAGTTCAGAAAGAGATCATATTTCAATCTTTTATCAATTCTTTGTATTATTCTAGTGTTAACTCTCTATCAAATTAAATATTTATAAGGCACTTCCTTCAAACCATTTACATATGAACATATGTGCAAAACCACGGGCTTATTGATTTGAGCTTTGCCTCTTCTTTTCCCCTTTGTTTCTTTATTCCATATGACCATAGGTGGTGACCAGGTGCTAAGCTAAGAAATGCTTGATCACTTATCAAAATCAATGGTCACGTTTTAATGTCACAATGAGATGGATGGTTCTCATTTACTTTGGAACTTTGGCTATTCTTGGATCCTGAATTCTGGAGTAGTAATTCCTCCGAAGTGATTACCTACCGAATGAGTCATAAAGTAGTGGTCACTGCTTGTTGTAGGTTAACACCTCCACTTATGTTATCCTTCCACTATACTTGATCATCTGTTGGAAAATCTCCCGAAGTAGATAAATGGCTAACGTTGACTTCGGCCTTCGACGCTTCAGGTGATTTTTCCTTCGCATTCCTTCAATCTTCCGAAGTTCATTTTTCCAAAGTAGATTGGACGATTGGATTTTATTCGCACGATGAACGATTCTTGTTCATTTCGTAATTTTGGGACTTTGGGTATTTGCTGGTGGTGAAACTCCTAAAGAACAAAACTCCCGAAGTGATGTAACTTTTTGACATCACTTGTTGATGTGGCACTGACTGAGTGGCTTCCACATGTCACTTAGATTCGCATACTCGAAATTCCAACTGCACTTTAACACTTGTCATCATTTGGTTGCACCACATGTCCTTGCTGACATGAATCTCTTCATGTAGAACATGTTCTTCTCCTAGATCTAACGGTTGTCCTAACTCCCAAAATGTATCTCAGATTGAGGGTTGAGAGTGACTTCGGAACTTTGGCCTTCAGGTGAACTCATATGTTCTAAATCATTTTTCTCCAAAGTGGTCAGCGCCAACGTTGACCACTATTATGATCCAACGACCATCATGTATTGTCCCAATCTGATGGTCCTCATTTACTTCGGGGATTTGACCTTCGTCTTTGTTTATCCTATAATTTCCACTTTATAGATCATATGGCCAACAGTAATTGTGGGATGACAATGTACTTTCTCTTTATCGAAGAGATCTGTCCCCGCAATCTGAAAATTACTCACCCAAATATCCTTTAAATCATAGTCGGTGATCTCTTGTCCCATCAAGATCAATGACATTTGAAAATTGTGGGTTGCGAACTAGCACATCCACTAATTTTTCCTCCTCTTCCCGCAATGGTCCCCCACTGTCGATTTTCCATTCATAGATCGATGACTAACTGCGGGTCTTGCTTCCTTATCATCATGTTTCGATGTCACACTGACAAGTGCTAGCCCCTTCCTTGCATGTGACCTTAGGTTGTGACCCAGGGATTACCCTCCTAGGGATTCACAACTTTGGAACCTTTAGCCAAGACCAGATGAACGGTCCTCATCCTCATTCACGATCAACTATCAAGATCCACTTCAGGACTCCGTGCTTTAGGAGTTAGACACTTTCGACCTCCTCTTTTCCCCTGGAGTACTCTGTACCTAAATTTCTAAATCAGGTGCTACGCGTCCACCTCAAATCAATGACTCTAGTCCACTTCGGGACTTCGGCCTTCAGAAGTCTACATTTCCCTTGCTTACTTCCTCCCATAACACTTTCACTTGGAGTTCACAATATTTCAATGTGTGTCCTCCTACAGATCGACAGCTATGAATCGCTTCAGCTCTTTAGGCTTCGAGAGTTTCAAAATCTCTGCCTTCACTTTCTCTTGGAGTGCTTTCACCCAAAGTTAACAATTCGTCAGCGCATGTCTCTCACATATGAATGGTTGTGAATCTCTTCGACTCTTTGGGCTTCGGTAGTTTCAAACTCTTCGCCTTCACTTTCTCCCAGAGTGTCGATCCTCTGAACCACCATGAGATCTATGAATCACATTCGTTCATGCTTATATTTGACAGATGAGACTTAAACCTACTTAACCTTTTACTTATCCTTCATTGGATGACCCTTTTTCACCTTCCCTCTTATCCAATGATATTAGATCTCTCTTGATCCCACAGTGGTGAACGCTCCTAAGTTTGAAAGGGATGGTCACGATACTTCGATCCCTTACAAAGGATCTCTGACATTCTAACTCCTGGATAGATTCTACAACGCCTTCCCTCTTGAGATTTTCAAATTCAAGGTTAGAATTTGATCTCAACCATGAGAATCTAACCAATAGACCCATCCCATACTGGCTCGGTGTTTCAACCAAAATCTATGATACCAAACTGTAACATACCCGACCACCCACAGGCCGAGCTACGCCACTTAAACAGGCTGCAACACACCCAACCACTAGAAGGCAGGGCATGTTGCAGTCCCAAGACTTAGTTCTCTTCACGGGTCTCGAATTCTAACAACATTTAATCCAAAAACAAGCATGAAAGAACCACATGCATTAATCAAGATCCATGCCAGTGGATAAATGAGAGAAACAACGTGCCATGCACAACAAATAGTCAGCAGACAATCACATTAAAAAGACATATCTCAGAGATAATTAAATACACAGTGGAAATAAACATTACACAGAAAACATAGAGAGCACTTATCTTTACAAGTAAGCGTTTACCAACTTGCGGCAGACCAAGGATGTTCCTCCCAACCATAGACATTTTTTCAGATTTACTCTCAACAACAGGTCACCCCCAAGCCAGGGATATGAATCCACAAGGATGGACCTTAGGCCAAGTCTAAACACTCAACAATTGGCTAAGTATCTCTCAAGTTTCCCAACCTCACAACAATCCTAATTTTCATCTCTCTTTCCCTCTCAGCCTACACAACCCAAAGAAATGAACACCTTTCTCTTCCATGCAGTCCCCGAGGTTATTCCATTTCTCTATAGGGATCTAGTGCTACTGGTCTAGAAATCTCCCTACTGGAAACTCCAAGGACTCTCAGTTGTGGACAGTTCCATCTGAACTACCATCAAGTTCATGCAAACAGGCATCCATTCCATCCTGGAATGATCAGTAAATAATTACATCCATTCAATGATGTCTCTACTCTTCCTGAAATTTGTTTCCATGCCCATCCCAAGAGCACAAGAACTAGCAGTAGTGAGTGAAGAGGAAGAATAACAAGGAAACAAGGGGAAGAATATGAACTCGGGAAATAACAATCCCCTAACTTCACCCCAAGCCACCTTCACACAGCCATTCATATCCATGCTCAGACCAAGAGCATAGGAATGCAGCAAGAGTGAGGCTCCAAAAAATGAAGAGTGGAAAAGGTGTAACAATGAATGAATAAGGAAAAGTGAACCACCCCCCCCCCCCAAACCAAAGATGGGTTTATATAATTACTTGGAAATCAAGAACCACATGGCCTCCCCCAAGAATCTCATGTAACCCCTTTTCTCCATAAAATCAATTATGGGTAAATAAAATAATAATAAAAAGGCTTAGCCCCTCAATCCCCCTCTCTCGTGGAATCATAACCCCCTATCTCGTTTTTCCTTGTCCGTCTTGCAGCCAACGATGTATTTTATTAATGTATATGAAGTGTTACATTTCCTAGGAACTCTAGCCCCTTTTCAATTTTACCGGCTCACTAGCCTAAGTCACAATTAGACAATACATTATAGTTCATAAGGGTTAAAATTGATATGTTACACAATGTTATGATGTTTGACGCATTATGACCTCGGAATATGTGTGTCACATTGCGACCACAGGGCGATGTGTAACACCTTGCTACGTCTCAAAATGTTGGTCACAAGGCGACATCAAGATATGTGCATCACAATGAAATGTGAGGAAATGTTCGTCTCATTCCAATGTTGGTCTATGTCTGTCACATTTCCACATTTGATTGTGTACAACATAATGTGACTATGGGTTGTATTCGTCCCATTTTAATGTTTCGAAACAAATTTCACAATGCGACGTCAGGATATGAGCATCACATTGGAACACAAGGATATGGTTGTCACATTACGACAATAGGGATATCTTCGTCACATTCCGATGTTTTTTTATGTTCATCACATTGTGACACCAGCGCTATGTTCATCACATTGCGACGTTACTATGATTGGTAGCTTGCAACGTTACTATGTTTGACACATTGAAACGTTTGGAAATATTTGTCACATTGCAACATTGGGATATGTGCATGACATTGCAACATGAGGAATTGTTCATCACATTATCATGTCAGGGTGATGTGTGATACATTGCGACGTATATAAGTGTTCATCACATTGCAACATTACTATCCACATTATGATGAAATGGTTATTTTCATCAAATTGTGATGTCAATTTATGTTTTTGACATTGTGATGTTACTATGTTCGACAAATTGTAACGTTATTATGTTCGTCATAGTGCGACATTACTATGTTCGACACATTACAACATTACTATGTTTGTCACGGTGTAACATCCAATTTGTTTGTTAGATTACAATTTCGAGGCATCTTCATCGCATGACAAGGTTTGTTTATGTTTGACGCATAATGAAAAATGAATTTTTGACATAGTTTTGAAAAAAAATATCTAACTAAGTGTTTCATTTGTGAAAAAGATAACTTTGAATTGGTGTGATATATTACATAGAAGGAAACTTAGAATCATAATTGTATTTTGTAAGTTAGTGTTTTTATTATTATTTTAAACAATTTAAGTTAATCAACAAAATAATCATTTATAAAATGTGTGAAAACAAAAGATAAATAATTATTATAACAATAATTAGTTTCCAAAAATGAATTTATAAACACAAAAACATGGTCTAAATCCTAATTTTATTATACTTCTCTCTTAACATTTTTAAAGATAGAAAACATTAAAGAACATAATATTCATTATGAAGTATAAACCTACTATCCACTATGACTAAAATTGCATAATGTTATTTATGTTAATACATAGTAAGATGAAGAAGTTTAATTGACTAGTTTAGCACTAAGAAAATGCAAAAAACAAGAATGCTATTTGGAAAACTCTTTATAATTATTAAATTTAGGACTTTAAAAACTCTTATTAATTGTTAAATTAGACTTTATCAACTTTGATTTATTATTGTCTTTGTATATAGATATGTAGATAATTATTGAGGCTTATTTAAACTATGAGTAGGAAGGGTATGTTACAATGGTTTTAGTGTTTCAAATAAACATGTTGATATAATATTTGTTGTCATTTTATGTTTATACTTGAATGTTTTTAAGATTACATGTAAATAACTAAATAATTTTATTTATAAAAAAATATTATATTAAATTTATTATTATTATTAATATAATTAAAAAAAAAACCTATTTAATTTTAAAATAACTATTAGTGGAACATCACTCTCACTCTTATAATTGAACAAGTAACAATACAATATATCAATAATACAAAACATTATTAAATATTTTTTCTTAAGATTTTAAACATGGATTTGCATATCATGGAACCCTAAAATACTCAACTAACACCAAACTAATATCAGTTTTCTCTATTCATTCTGCAGTCAACTAATATCATATCAACTGAGGGACATTTCAATTACAATCTTATTGGCATTTCAAGACCTTTGGTTGATGAATGTCTCAGCATTTGGATTCCTCCACTTTTCGCTAATTTGAGGCATCTAAGAGTCGAGATTATAATATTCTTTAATTTTAAAATAAATACCACTCTCACACAACTCTTACAACTATTCCTCCATAATTAACAATACAAAATATCTATAATACAAAACATTATTAAATATTTTTCATTTTTCATTAACATTTTTAAATATTTTTCAACTTTAATTAACAAAGAATAACTTTAACCCTAATTTTATTTTAACCCTAACTCTAATAACCATTATTAAGAATTGTATAATGTTTAATGATTCAAAAGTTCTCACACTAACTAATGAAAATCAAATAAAAAAAATAATTTTTTAGTAATTTAAATGTCTCGTAATAAATTCAAACTTATGCTATTTAATGACATGTGTTATTATTTGATTGCTATAAGTGAATGAGATCCATATATTCATATTTCTCATTAACCATCTATTCACAATAACTTTGTGATGTAACAATGTTTATTATTGTAATCAAGTTTGTATTGATAACTCCGTTATATTTTTTGTTCACCTCTTAGTCGACTATCCATATGGTTTATCTTCTTCACGGTAAATGAAACCACAACTTAATATATGATTTGCCTAATTAATAGTAAAGAATATAACGTCTAAAGTATTTAGTATGGAGCATCAAATTGGGTGACATTTGTCAATAAAGACTTAATTGTCTATCAAAATTGAATAAAATTGAAAGAGTTAAAGGGAGTTCGGATTCCATGTGGGGGATAACATTATGGTAACTCACAATCATCCTTGATTTACTGGTATGGAGTTTATTGCACTCAATAATGCAAGAACTCAGTGAAAGAGAATGTGTTTAGTTAGCATCATTATCTAACACTAACAAGAGATATTATGATATCTTTTTTTTCATGATTTTAAAAGTTTTTATTATTAATTGGAAAATTAAAGGGATTCGATTGGTCTCCTTATTGATTGTTTGAGTGGGTAAATTTAGAGGTGAAAATGATAGCTAAACATTTTACTGTAGGTTGATAAGTGTTTATAATTCATTGTTGTTAAACTCGTGGCATAATTACATAAGGGAAAATTCTCTAATATAAAATTGAGCTTCATAATAGAACTATTTAATATCCTAGCACAAACAATACCATGAAATGGATCAGAAAAATTTGCAGACACCTTGCAAGAGATTACTACATATATAATATGTGAAACCAATTACATATGTAATTTGTGCGACCAATTCCTAGTTGTAGCACCCAATAACGAAGCGATTTAATATTGCCTAGCATACACTGGATATGCCTTAAATTCAACATATTAGCAAAGAATGATATACATAGTTATATGTTATGGAAAAGAAGCCAGAAAAACACAATCGAAAATGATCTCATTCATAATTTAAATTATTTTTGCCAAATTTTTCAAAGTTTTTTAAAAAAGCATGTTTTTTTAACTTAATTTAAAGATTACAAACATCCGCCCCCCACCAAATAAGTAAATTGAAGGATAACCTACACAAATTCACAAATTAGCGCTCTCTGAGCCCAGCCATTCATTCGAAGTACTCTAAAGGAAATAAGAGAGAGCTACCCTCTTTTTCCAATAACTAACAGGACTGAACCAAACTAATAGGCGCTAGGAAGAGGCTCTGTTCCCCGTAAGTGGTAATTCTTCTCCATCTCCAAAGGAACTTCTATTTATGAAAAACCCTAGAAAACACTGTTGATATCCCAAAACCCAACATACCCCAATATTTTCATATTGGAGCAATGATCTAATCGCTGAAAACAGAAAAGAGTACTTTCATTTGTTTATGCCACTAATCCGATTGGAATTACTCCATACACTTTGATTTTGATGAGATCGTTCAAAGAAAAATGGTGAAAGCTACTAAAAATGAATTTTCATGGTGGAGATCTTCATAATAAATGTAAAAAAGTTATAATTCTTATTCCTGAAATCCTATAAAATAAAAATATATACATTATTTATAACTTAAATTATATTTATATATATTATTCAAAATTCAATTTTATATATTAAAAAAATATTAAGAAATTGTGAAAAAGTTACCATTCTTATTCTTGAAAATCCTATTTTTTTTAATATATAATGAAAAAATATAAATAAATAAAAAACATGTTTAAACTTCCAACCTAATCTTTAGCCTTAATGGTAAGTAAGCATGAATTGGGTATAAATTGAGCATGAATTAGGTATAAGCCCCACATGGAAATTAATGGAGATTAAGAAAATGTCTTCAACATATTATTGTATTGTTTTGTTGTCTTAAGCTTCATAAGATTCAACATTGCCATGAATCCATTGATCACTACTGCCATATTTATCCATTGCATGGGGGTTGCATGGTGCCTCCTTTGAGATGCTTTGATGCAGCACACATATTATAACTAAACTTGAGCCCTCCCACATATTATAACTAAATATCTGCCTCTCAGAGAGTTGTGTGAGAGCCTTTGTTCCAGAGAGAGTTGTGTGACTGCGTTAAATTATTTGTTTGAACGACATAGCCATGTTATTTTGATCTTTATTTGTTTGAACGACATAGCCATGTTATTTTGATCTTGGCCGTGGGCATTTGTGTTTGAGGTTTCCTTGTAGGGGTGTTTACAATTGCTGATAGTGCTAAAGATTGTTGGACCAATTTTGATTTTGGAAGACTTACTCTAAATGCAGGAAACAACAACCACATTTCCATACTAATCTAATAAAAAACAGTTTTATCAAATTTAACCAGATAAAAATGAAAAAATACTTTATATCACATTAATAAAAATTACAATGTGAATATGTTTTATAGTTATTAGTAGATATACAAATTGAATAAATATAAAAATATATCCTTGGAACGTGCATGCCGTTCCACTCTCCAACGCCCTCACAGCGTCAAGATCGTCCCGCCCGCTCGATCCCGCGAAGTTTCCTGACAGTCTTGGAGAAGGGCCAGCACCTCAGGGCCTCAATGGCGGATCCCCACCCGCCATGGTTCAGAAGTAGCCTCAGTGGTTCATCCGAAGAACCATTAGAATGCGGTGAAGAGTACAGAGACCAGTGAAACAACAGACCTCTAGCTTCAAATCCCAGCGCCAACTAGCATAGTTTCTCTCTCCACAAAAACCAATCGTTGCGGAAAGAAACCAGCACAACCGTCACCACCTTCTGGAAGTGCAACCATTCCAACCGATGATGGAATCCCTCACAGTCATAGTCACTACGCTGAACAATGAGCATGAGCGGGCATTCAGTTTGCTTTCAAAGAAGGATTTTACAGCCACCACCCCACATCCTTATAGGCGAGGTAGTGGATCCACGATTGTCTCCCATCTCACATTACCATGCCTGGGTTGTGTTTCAGATGCCTCACATCATCCATGCATGTAGAAAATGAAACGTCTGGCTAATATGACAGGTATGGGAGATATGGAAAAAGGTGGCAGTAATGGAAGTTTAAAGCTGTAAAAGGTAAATAGTAAAGTAAATGTTTAATCTCAATTAAGTTTATTAATTATCTAAATTTGTTAATTACATGGATAACAATAACGTTTTAATATAATTAGGTAAATGTGAAAAAGTAAACATGTTAACGAATATATTTAAAATCAATAGAAAATTATGAACTTTACCAATAAAGTTAGAAAATTATGAACATTAAATCTCATTCATTAATTTCAAATAAGTGTATACCTATCTACGTAACAAGAGTTGAAAACCCACTATCCAACAACCGGTAGCTTTATTAAAAAAAAAAACGAAATATCGAAAGAACTAACCATTTTTTTTTAAATTAAAAAAAAAAATTTATTACCTTGAGATATCATTTTGTGGTGTCTAAATTCTTTGATAGATTATCAAAGAAAGGTTGAAACCCCAAGGTCGGTAAGTCAGTTGCATCTCCAAAACTTTCCGAAAGGTACAATATAAGTTAGAGTTGTTTGTAAGCTTATATACCAAGTAAGTTTAATAAGTCCCATGTAGGTGGGCGTACGTTGGAAACATTCATGGTGCCACCTACGTGGCATAGAGATTACGACTTATCAAGAGTTTTCTTAGACTCAAACTATTAATTAACTCAAGTCTTAATGCGACTTGAGGGAAACATTTCCCTTTTAGATTGACAACTAGGAATCTAGGAACCCAAGTCCAAAGGATAAGAAATGTTTTATAAGTGGATCAGCTAGGTTATGAATGGTGATATTAGTTTCATGGTGGTAACTTTGTTTATAAATTTCATAATGTGTAGGTAATAGTATATGAAAATAAAAAGGAAATCCATAAAAATATGGATGTGAATCTTGGTCCAAATTTGGTCAACTATTTGTATTTCAACATTTAATTTTGTAAACGATAACATAGATGTTATAATAGTTTGGAGGATGACTAAATTAATACTTTTAACAAGTGTTACTGCAGTGGCGATGTCTTTTCCGTGAAGCTTTTACATATTGAAAAAACATGAAAGTTTTACATATTGAAAAAAATGATGTTGTAAGTGACATCTTTATATCAGTTATGATGATATTGTGTGCATATCATTGTGCAGTTATGGTGATATTGCGTGCATATCATTGTGCAGGGCAACATCCCACAAGTGTTTAGTAATTGTATGTAGTTCATGTTTGAACATAAAATGCATCTATAAATTAATATCCGTGATCAAGACTCTATGTATAGAATACCCTCAACACACCTAGCTAAATAATGAATAAACATAAGTTCCCAAACAAAATGGAAATCATCCTTAAATTAATTAACATTGACGGAAGTTTAATTTATAATTCTATATAGGAATCTCGATACCATTTTTGTATACCAACGTATTCAACAAGTCATCTCCCATTCATTTCAATCAATTGAAATGAATTGAGAGCACATCATTGATATCCAGCACTAGCCTAGAGACTCACTGGATCTCTTTGATATCTAGCACTAGCCTAGATATCAGAACATCGACCTATAGATAAAATGACTTATTATCCAACACTAGTCTAGATGAATAAAATGGCAAGGGTAATTTTTTCAACAACTTCCACTAGCATGGCATGAATGGTCATGCATGGCAAAGTGGAAAAAAAGCAGTTTAGAGGAAAAAAGAGCAATAGTCTAAATGTTTTATCTTTTGGAAGTTTTGTGGCGATTTTTTCAGTTGAACTTTTTTCGTTCGATTTTGCTCGAAACCTTGTGAGGAATGGTTGGATTTTGCTCGAAATCCAGTGAGGAATGGTTGGATCTACAGATTTGAGGAATGGATAGATTTTTCTCGAAATCTAGTGAGGAATGGTTGGATCTGCAGATTTGAGTGAGTGTCTAAGTTTGTATAATCCAAGTGTCTCAAGGTTTTCCTGAATTGAGGAATGGCTAGATTTTGCTCGAAACCTAGTGAGGAATGGTTGGATCTGCAGATTTGAGTGAGTAGCTAAGTTTGTATAATCCAAGTGTCTCGGGGTTTTTTTGAATCCATCTATGCAATCAAAAATGCAATTTAAGCAACAAAAAATAGAGATTTTGTCCAGATTTAAATCATCAAATTCCGTCCAAAAAAAACCCAAAAAATAAAACATTTAGCCAACACTATCCAAACAAAAAAACCCCAAAAATAAAACGTTTAACCCACGCCGGAAAAAATCTCTCCCTCGTGTCGCGCACAGCCCCCACTCCCCCACTTTTGAATTATTGGGAGTTGCGTGGGTGAAAAACTGAGGTGGATCAATCCCATCGAGTACCCAATCTCATTGCACTCTCTGTACCTTATACAACATATCGGGAAAAACAATACAAATCTTACCACTCAAACCTGACTGACCCATAATGATATATTGTTCTGGATCGCTCTGAAGCTTCCTGGTGACCTTCCTCCGCTGACTAAACCATGACTCAGCCTCTCTCTTCTCTTTTTATTTCTGTGATTCATGCTCTCATTTGAATTGATATTTCAGAACTTGCAGTCGATATGTTTCATGCATTTCCAATCGAATTGATTAAATGAACCAATATATTTTTTAATCCTATGCACTTCATTGTCTTTACATATGAGGCTTCACAGTATTTCAACCGCGCATCAATTAATGACCATTGTTGAATACTTTTGAAAGAGTTTGCATGTTGAGGAAGCATTTCACCCGAGGGACATTCATTGATAGCTGGAAACAAAGGGAAGAGGGTTAGTTTACTATGTTCACTTCTTGGCAGGGTTGAAAATAATGTTCAGGTTCAACATAAGGTCATTAAGGTTATTACACACATTGTTTCCAAAATGATGTGTTGTTCTATGTATTTTAGCGATAACCTCTTTGAAGGAAACAGTTGAAGGTTAAAGTGATCTTGACCAAAAGGATGAAATTTTGATACATTTTTGGTATTAATGTGCATTTCATCCAAGGGCATGGAATCTGCTGATGTGGATTGTCAATTATCTACATTAAAACAACTTTCCTCAGGTGTAGAAATGTTGTAAATGCTGAGGAAATGTGGGTATTTTATTAATAAGGAAGAACTTCCAAGGCTGGGGTCATGTTCATGAATCTATCAGTTAAGGTTTTGAGGGAGAAGAACAACTTACGAACGACCTTCCTAGAGGGATATAAGTCATAACGAAAAAATAAAGAAATATAATAAACATGGACTCACAAATGATTGATTCCTCTTTAGGCTGGGGGACTCCTCTCTTTGACGAGTTGAAAAATGGTAGGTTCCACGCATTGCAGGCTTGAGCAGGATTGAGTGCAGGATATGGTCATTAAATGTATACAGATACGTCCAAGATGGGAAGCAGGAAAACACCTACTTATCTCTCAATGGTCAGGAGGCAAATCAAGGCCAGCTGCAACAGAGGAAGATCGAGATGTAGTTCCAAATGAAATCGATCCTTCTCTAAATCCATAGAAACTTTGTACGCCATCGTCGAAATATCTAAGTTTATTCAAAAAATACAAATCCAAATGATGAACTCAAAAGACCCCGATGAAAAATGCTATCAAGTTACAAACAATTTCATAAAAATAAAATAAACAAATTCATAAAATGCAAAAGCAAAATGGACCGAAGGAAAGTGAAGCCCATTTCTCACCGTATTTCTCCAACCCAATGCACAAGAGCCGACATGCATTGTTTTAGTTTTGTTATGTTACAAACATGCCACGATGTTTCCTTCTACGTATGTCCCAACTCAGGAGTTGTGTTCTGTCCACACCACATTGATACATTCTGCCACTAAATTTAAGACCATTTACCATTTAGTTTTTTCTTCACTAAATTATCTTAATCTATATTAATAAATTATCTTATGCTATAAACTAATATATATAAACTATTTAATGCAATTGAAGTTTCTATATTCTATGTTGGAAAGTGATAATAATAAACAACTAAGCATCAAAAAAACGCATATTTTTTCTCTTGATAATATAAAAGGTATAAGAATCACTTTATTTTAATTTTGATCAATGATACACAATGCTATTTTTTTTAATATGAGACAACCACGCACTATGAAATACACGGGTTCGTCTACTAATTTTAACACCAAAAATAGTAGGACGTTGTGATTACACATCATTCACGTTAATACAGCTAAGGATCTGTATGGTTCTCTTTTCTTACAACTGTTTTGACCTTCCTTAACCTGCTCATGCATTTAACATCTGTCTGGGGATTGCTTGACCAACTATCAAACTGAATTGATTCAGAAAAGACAAGGAAAGGTGCAAGAGGAAACATCTCGATACAGTTCGGTGCTTCCCTGGTATTCTATCCAAGAAAATACTTGATACAACCCAATTCTTCATGTAACTTGGTTTTATCAAATATATAAAGTAGGTCAAGGACAAGCATTTATCCATATTTATATTAATTTTGTATGGGCATTGACAAACACATAGATGGCAGTTTTTACAATAGCAGAGGAGAAGATGACAGTAAAAATATCATTTCTGAAGGAAAGAAGCCCATTGTGATATCCCCACCCCATTTCTAGATAAGTGAAAGAACTATATGTACTCCATGCACTCAAGTAATAATATCCTAGAAAACATAAATATATATATATATATATATAACAAACAAAAATGAAAATTTCTGCTAGACTCAAAAATGGTGGTGTTGGGTCACACAAATTTTTCCATTTGATGTATCATTTTATACATGATAATTTGTTATTTTTCTAAATGGGTTTCATTTTCATGGAACTTCATAGATGGCTCCATTTGTCTTGATATTCTTGAACATAAATGATCTCCAATATATGGCAAGGAATAAATAATCAAAGTAACCATGCAACGTTTCTTGATTACTTCAAGAAGTGAGTTTGTTTTTGTGATTACTAAGAAATGTGCCTCTCCGTTTTTCATCTAGGTTTACAACGATTTATTATCCTCAATATTTAATTCAATCTATTGCTTACTTCTTGTATTTCATTTGCAAATATGTGAATGTATTTGAAATATTTCTTCAACTTCTATTATATCCTAATTCAAAGGATCCTTTAAATGGGAAGGTTGGGGCCTTAATGTTGCAGGACAGGAATGCTTTTGACCAGAAAGTGAAAGGTAGATTCATGGATGATTGTCCTAATTTATATTAGTAATATATTCCAACAATTTTCCTAATTCACTTCACATGCTTGTCCAACGTATCTAAAAATTTCTTTAGGAATTTGTTTAGTGTTTACATAGTATGCAAACAATTAGTTTGCCATTCCCTTAAATTGAAAGATATAGATGCAAATAACACATATAGTTTTTATTGGTTGTACCAGTGCAGTAAAAACAATATCCTTTTTCCATTGAAAACTGTATACTATTTATGTTGTATTTTATAATCCCGAGCCTAATTTAGAATATTGTATTTGATATGCAGAGGCAAGAAATTTGGGTTGGAAATAGGATGAGGAAGGCACCGAAGACACTAGTGACAATGTATTTGCCTCTAGTGATGAGGAAATGGTTGGCCTTATAGACCCATCATATATTCTAGATCCAGATGTTATTGAAGTTCAAATTGCACTGATCCGCAATGAAATTTGGTCTACAAAGTTAATATGTTTAGCTTGAAATTTATGCAATTTCATTGATATTCATTAAACTAATATGAATTTTGGACAGAAGCATACTGGTCTTTTTAGCTAGATGTGTGTATGAAGAAATTGTTTTAGTTTAAGGATTTTATGGTAAATTTTGTAAGTTTTGTGTATGAGTTGAGAAGTAGCCTGGTTTAATTTGTGAGATAAGGATTTAATTTAAGATGTTATTTGAAATTCGTAAAGATGAATTGACACACTATGTTGATTGAGTTGTTTTTGTCATATTTTTTGGATTTATTTGGGAATTGCAATGATTTGAGGAATATGATTAAGCTGCTACAAAGAGTCAAATAATTCAAATATTTTATGTGTAGGCTGGTGTAGAAGAGTTTCAATAAGGGTACATCTTGCAAAAAGCATGCAAAGAAGAGTTGAATAAGGGTACATATGGAAAAAAGCATGCAAAGTTGCAGTATTTAAGATAAAATTTTAAGAGCCTTCTTGTTTAATTTACACCATTCGAGTTTCTCTATTTCATTTACATGTATTTTCTTTCTCTTGGGGATTTTATGGGAGAATTGCAACAACTCAGGGATTTGATGTCATTTTTCTTTATTAATTTTCCAAAGGGAACTGCTCTGCACTAATTGTTTCCCATAGGGTGAATTTGTCCTCTCTGCACTAACTGTGGGGAGTACCTCTCTGCACTAACTATTTTCCTAAGGGTGAATTTATCCTGCACATTTATGATGGACAACTATATCGAGGAAGGGATGATGGGGTCATACGAAGATAATCCCAAGATCTTTCCACAACATGGAGAAATTCTAATTCTCCATGGCTAAGGCCCAAAAGATTTGTCAATTGTTGAAAATCTCTTGTAAGAATGAATAAATGAAAATCATTTCCCAGACTTTGTATTGCAAATTACAATTTGTAATCTCCTTTAAGATCACAAACAAATGATAGGGGTACATACCTTCTCAAAAAACTCCCTCTAGTTGCAGTATGTTTGTTGTTTAAATGCATTGTAACAACATTTATTGGGGAGATTACTTTGTTCCTCCTCCTGAATAATTTGAAAAGAATATTGGTGGTCCCCTTGTGAAGGCAATGTTGTATAGGTAGTAGAGAGAGTAGTTGCAGCGTTGTGTAGGTAGTGGAGAAAGTTCTACAAAGTGTAGGCGATGGCCGCATTTTTTTATCATTTGTCAAAGTAGTTAAAGCCCTGACAGTATAGCTACAAAAAAACTAAACTTATGTACTTGGGTTATCTTACATGAAAAAATGCATCACATGCATATTGGCAATAAGACCTTGAATTTGTTGGCCAATAGTATTTTTGATAAAGAGAATTTAATTATTATAAAAAAATAATTATTTCATTTTTCCTATGTAGAACTTTGGAAAGAAGAAAAACATAGTATTTTTGATAAAGAGAATTTAATTATTATAAAAAAAAAATATTTCATTTTTCCTATGTAGAACTTTGGAAAGAAGAAAAAAATTGTTAGTCAAAGAAAAAGAAATCAATCATCAACGATGAATCGATCGCTAAAGTCTCGGCCTTTGGCAGGGACTAATAATGATAAAGTGGAAAGGGGATTACCCAAATAGAACCAAGGGTGAGAATTCATTTCCTCGTCTAGAAACTACAATCAATTCATGCAAAGTATAGAACACAAAGTAATAATATGGATAAGTGTAATAAGACCGCAAAGCCAATCAATGTAAAGTAGAAAGGAGTGGGAAAGATAGGAAATGCATATTGCCTAAGAAGTAAATTGGAGTCTTTTTAAGATGGCATATGGTCCTTTCGTATATGTGTGGATGTTATCAATTTTTC
>JZKD02S2153704.1:1168454-1185374 GCA_000966675.3 Picea glauca
GGGCGGTTTTTGCTATTTTTAGCGGATTTTGCTATTTTTAGTTGATTTGTAAATTAATCCCGGATTAAGGGATTAGGGTTTTGGTATCTATGGAATACCTAAAAAAAATTTATATATTGTATGGCGAATGGTGAAATTCAATATAATGAAAATAAGAAAGGTTTTCCTGGTTGAGGGTTTCCAGTAAAAATCTCTGTGTACTCTGTGTATGAGCCATTGATTAATTTTTGTATTGCTTTAGAATCTATATGCATTGCTTTACTTTGCAGGTTTAAAACTTACAGGGACAATGGATGAGAGACGAGACTTCAACAATATTAGTATGCCTAACAAATGTGATGATCTAAGGAAGCTCAATGACAACTACCATTTTCTATTATAGGCCATTCAAATTTTAGTGTGAACTATATAGGAAGAGAACACTAAAGGTGGTGCAAACCCTTCCCACCCAATTTCTTTGGATGATACATAGGACTAGGTTATCGAGAATTTTGGCTCCACCCAAATTCTACATATATGTTTTTATGAATATGTATAAATATCAGTGGGTTATCTTGAGTGGTTGAGTGTTATGAATTACAAGCATTTGCAAGAAGGAGGTCATAGGGTCAACCCACTACACCAAATCATACATAGCCCAAACTTAGTCAATCTTCACAACCTATTATTCATTGTTTGAGTCATTATCCTTGTCTCTCTCTTTGTGTTCTTTTTTTTTAATATTTACCCTATTATTTCACCTTTATGTGTCCCTCAATATGGGTGGAGTGTACATTTCTAAATATTTTACACAATGTATCTCCATAAATTTCAAGAATAAAAAATTTAATTATATTACTAACTATCATGCCCCCAAGATTTATTCCCAAGTCCAACCTTGGCATCTCATGGATCTATAGGCACTGTGGTGGTTCTCACTTGGTAGCCTGGCTCAACCAATGATACTTCATTCAGACTACGCCCCTTCACCTAGAGCATACCCATACTCTTTTCTAGGATACATATGAGTCACATTGTTACTCTATGAAACTGAGTTGTCTACTTAGACATTTGTTAACATTATTTAACACTTAGTCATTCTTGCATACAACAAAAATCATGAAAAACAAAAGAGACACATATATAGTGCGACCAACACCAGCAATGCCTAATATCCAAATTCATTTATTATATTGCAAAAAATAAACAATGAATTACAAAGAGGGCACTTTTTTCTCAGTTACATAGATGGGTAGAGTCTCATGACTCTACCCCATACAATAGAACTGTCCATAAGTGCGGATCTATGACACCAAGACTTTCCATGTTTCTCCTCCTTTCCTTAGCCTGTGGTGCGACTCACTTATGTTCCCAGCCTCAAAATACTTCATGCATATTACCTTCACACTTCCTTTTGACTTTGTTTGTACATCTTGTGCTCTTATATGGACTCCAAGGGTCACCAATGTGAAACTTTGCATCCTTTGGGTGTGTGGTGCCCCTTTATGAATCGTCACACTCAAACGAAGCGTCGTGCCCCTTTATGGACCCAGTTTTCCCAAACGATATCTTTCTCCCATCAACCGCCACATATCTTGGACCAACGTTCGACGTCCTTGGGCATGTGCCCCTTGTCTTGTGCTCTTCCTTGTGTCGATCATTGTTACTCTTTGTGGGTGTGTCGATGGGTTTTCCCAACTTATCTAGTGTTCCCATGCTTCCAAGGGTAGACGGGTCCACTCCTTGTTCATTCTCCCAAGTTTCCCTGTCCTTTCCCAAATGCAACCCAAGTCTCTGTCATCCATCATAAAGGAAGAAGGGTGTGTGCACCCTTGGGATTTCATGTCACTATCGTTCCCCAAGGCGCTCCTTCCCACATCCATAAGACAATTTATTTCCCAACCGATCACTTCCTCTTTGTCCTCTTCCTCCATCCCGTCGTTAAATATTCCCAAGGAGAATGCACACTCATTCAGCATCACAGAAGGCCTAACATCCTCCCACACTAAAATTGTTTCCATCCAAAAAAAAAATTCACCACTTGCAATCTGTAGTGACCTATGTCAAACTCTTGAATCGTGCACTCCTATTTTCATAAGGATTCATATCTCTTCAACTATCCTCTTCATCGATTTTTTCCTTCCAATCGACAAAGTAATCTTGCACTCAACCATTGCCCCATCCAAAGATGTGATGCACCAAAATATTCTTTGCCTCTAACTTTGGTTTATCTACAACCATGGTTGGTGCTCTGTATGGCTCAACTCGAATTGGGTCATCCATGTCTCTTTGGGATGACTTTAATTGTTTAAAGTGGAATAAAGGGTGAATATTTTTCATGTTGAATGACAATCTAATATATAGGTGATGTTTCCAATATTCTCAAGAAATTTGAACGGTCCCTCATTTCTTTTCACAAGAAATGGAGCCACCCCTTTATGTGGTGGGAACTGATCTCTTCTTAGCTTGAGTAAGACCAACTCTCCTACTTGGAGTTTGACATCACTCCTATTGTGATCTACCCATTGCTTCATTTTATCTACTATGTTAGTCAAGTATGTTCGAGTTATCTCCAATCGATTCTGCAAACTCTTCACGAAACCCATGGCTAATGGATTTGTTCCATAGTATCCTTGTGTCAAAAAATGAGGATTTGTGGGTTGTTTTCTGTTCGTCAACTTGAATAGACTATTTCAATCATTAAACTCTTATGTAGGTTTTAGCTAAAATGGGTGGTGTCCAACAAGTCTGGTGAATTCATCTGTTTTGTTTGTACATAGTGTCACAAGTAGTCCTTTGTAAGTGCATTGTTTTTTTTTTGTTTTCCCATCTATCTATGGATGGTAGGCTGAAATATTCAACAACTTCATCCCCACAATATTTAACAATGATTTCCAAACTTACTTGTGAACCTTACATCCATGTCTAACACAATGTTCAAAGGAAGACCCCAATACTTCACTATGTGCTTGAAAAACGACTTCACAACTTCTTCTATGTTGCAAGGAATCTTTGTCACAATGAATACAACATATTTGGAGAATTAATCCACCATGAACAAAATATCTGTGTATCCCTACACCATTGGAATCTATGTGATTAATTCCATCGAGACACTTGTCCATGGTCTCTCTGGAATCAGTAAAGGTGGAAACATCCCTACTCTCATTTTGGTGTCCATCTTATCTTGTTGACATATAAGGAAAGTGAGAATGTACTCCTCCACATCCTACTTCATATACTCCAAAATGTATCCTCTCTCCAACAATGTCATCATTCTCTATTGTCTTGGGTATCCATATTAGGGTAATTCATGACATTCCTTCACAAGTTCCCTCCTGAGGTTGGATGATTTAGGGACATAGATTCACTCCCAAAAGTACAACAGTCCATTGCATAGCCAAAAATTCCACATTTTTCCATCCTTCACCTTCTTCATGATGTTACTTTTTGATTTATTATTCTCTAACCCCTCCTTGATCTTTTTATGCAACTCTTCTAAAACTTGAATCTAAGTGCCCCCTGATGTAGGAAACTCGTCCTCCTCCTCTAAGACTTTGATTTGTGCCTTTCTTATCAAGGCATATGAGGAAGTGTTTATACTTCTCAACCTATACTTAATGGTCATGTCAAAATATGTGAGGAAGAATTTCCATATTTCCTTCTTGGCTGACAAATTTGGATGTGTTGTGAAGTAATTTCTCGCAACATTGTATGTCTTCATGAAAAATGGCTTTCCCAACAAGTAGTGTCTCCAAGTATGCAAAAAATGAAGTACTGTAGCCATCTCCTTCTCATGAATGGGGTATCTTTATTCATGATATTCGAGCTTTATACTCTCAAAGGAAATCAGATGTTCCTCTTGCTTCAAAACCCCTCCAATGGAAAATTTAGATGCATCTGTCTACACTTCAAGTGATCATTCAAATTCTGACATCTTCAACATGGGAGCAATGAAAATTATTTGTTTTATCTCTTCAAACCTAGAATTTCTCCTCTCTATCAAGTTCTTGTAGTAATTGTCTTCAAGGAAAGGGCGTGACCATCAACACATTTATGCACCAGTAAAGAACCAAAAAGGAAATCGATCAAGAGGTGCATGGAGGACTATTAGCACTGCAGGAAGAAATAAATCTAAAGAAAAAATCCCATGGAAGCCATGACATGAAGCAGATCAAGATCAGAGTGGAAAGTAAACAATTGGACATCATGTTCATGTTCCATTAGGATGGATGGATGTCCATACTTGGTACTAGTTGGCTACATTTCTTAGCCAATCATATTGTATCATTTATTCTTGTGTTTCAAGGATGAAGCATGTGAAGGGGGATGGAATGTAGTATACCTAGGGAGGTAATAGGGCGTACCTAGGGAGGTAACCCAATGTTAATGTGGTTATGTGTTATTAGTGGAAATCATTCAATATAAGATGGACTAGGTCCACTATATTAAATAATTTCCACTGTGGTAGTTAGATATAATAAATGTGAGAAAATTGTCTAGAAGGTTCCTGGAGATAGAGAGTGTTATATAAATAAGTGTAATCAATGTATTGAATCAAGTGAAGAATATTGTGAATATATCAAGCATTTCTTGAGTGTTATCTTTCCTTAAGGACTAATATATGGTGTTACCCTACCTCAAAGGTTTCTTATATTTCTTGTGTTCAATATTTTCGTGAATAGTTTGGTTTATTCTTATTGAGATTGAGGTTTATTTCTAAAGTAAATTTGCATATATATTCATGTACTTAAAAATTGTTATCATAGCACTTTCCTTGGCCAAAGAAGGGAAGGAATTTTTAGTTCATTTTGCAAATTGTTTTAAAAGAAAAAAAGGGGGTGGTGCACTTTAGACTCAGTTAAGAAACATTTTTCTCTGAATTTGTATAAAATAATTGGATATTTAAATTCCCCTTGGAAAAATACCCAATTTCAAAAAAAAAATCATTCAAAATGGAGTCCAGGAAGCGAATTTATCATCATTTTAAATTCAACAATTTTACAGGGTTTTTTTCAAAAAAATCCGGGCGATTTGCAGTGTAAGTTATTTTTTTTTAAACACTAGTTTTTTGGGAGGTTTATGGACAACAAGCTATTTTTTACTAGAAACAATGATGGTCCTAGTATTAAATAATTCCTAAAAGTCCAAAAGTCAAAATGGAAAGAGAAGTGGATATTTTTTTTACTCTTTTATCTTAGAGAAGATGTTGGCACATGGTGGCAATCATTGGACCAGGTCAAGATAAGGGGGATTTCTGATGAATAATTTGAAAAATTATTTTTTGATAGGTGGTATCATGTTGAAAAACATGATACAAATAGAACCAAGGTTTTATTTTCATGTGTCAACTCTATATTACAGGTTCATGGATGTATTCATAAATAAAATATCATTGTTTCTATTAACCCTAGTTTCATGCATAATTTTATCAATGTTTAGTTGGTAAGTAGATAGCAAGTTTCTGCAAAGAATATTTAAAGCATACATGTTGAGGGTAAAAATATTATAGTCTTTTAATATTTGAATATTACCAAGGATAAATATGTGTTGCATTCATATTTTTATGTTATGGATATGGATGATGTGGATATTGTTTTGGGATATCCTTGGATAGAATCAATGGGTACCATTAATATTAATATGCAAAAGAAGTTTTTGAAGTTGAGGTACAAGAAAAAGAAAATCACATTGCAGGATCTGTCTCTCAGTAAGAATGATGGGCCCACAAAGACCAACAAAGAAGTTATTGTCGAATCCGAAGTTGAATCAGAGGCGGATTCTATAGAAGGAGATGAAGAAAATCCATGGGAATGACATAATAAAGAATCTAAAATGGTCATTGAATAAAAGGCACAATATGTTTCATATTTGACGAAAACAAAACAAATTCCTTCAATTGGTGTATATTGCCATCCACATCATATTGAGAAAAAACAATCATCAAGGCAAGGGTGTGAGCATCAACACACTTATGCACCAACAGGGAACCAGAAAGAAAATCAATCCAAAGGTGCATGGAGTCCTACCAAAACTACATTAAGACATCAGGCTAGAGAACCACTCCCATGGAAACACCGGCATGATGTAGATCCAGATCAGGATGGCAAGGTAGTATTTGGACATCATGTTCATCTTCCAATAGGATCAATGGATGGTCGTACTTGGTACCAATTGGCTACATTTCTTAGATGATCATATTGTATGGTTTCTTCTTGTGTTTCAAGGATGAAACATGTGAAGGGGGATGGAATGTAGCATACCTAGGGAGGTACCCAATGGGAATGTAATTATGTATTATTAGTGGAGTCCATTCAATGTAAATTGGACTAGGTCCGCTATATTATTAAATAAGGCCCACTATGGTACCTAGATATAATAAATAGGCTTTATAAAAGATTCCTTCTCTAGAATGTTCCTATAAGATAGAGAATGCTATATAAAGAAGTGAAAGAAATGTATTGAAGCATGGTGAAGAATATTGTTATTGTACAAGAAAGAATTGCTTGAAGAGTTTTGTCTGTCCATAAGGATTAATATATGGTGCTACCCTACATCTTGAAGGGTTTTGTCTACATTATTTTTTTCATTATTGGTGAATGTTTTTGTTTGTTCTTGTTGAGATTAATGGTTATTTATGAAGTATAATTGCAAATCTATTCATGAAATTAATAGTTCCATGCTTTCTCTTTTCCAACAAGTCAGTCAGTGATGAAACAATATCAGAGTAGCCTTCTACGAACTTGCAATAGTAGTTGGATAGTCAAAGGAATACTTTCATGTCACAAACTGTTCGTGGATGTTCCCAATATTTGATTGCCTTGACCTCTGTAGGGTCCATGTGAATGCATCCTTGGCCAATCCAATTCCCCAAGAAAGGTATCTAAGTCTTCCCAAAAACACACTTAGAATTCTTCAAGAACAATTAATTCTATCACAGTTCCTCAAATACATATTCCAAATGTTTATTGTGTTCCTTCAAACTTTCACTATATATTATGATGTCATCCAAATACACCACAATGAACTTGTCTAAAAATGGACGCAACACATCATTCATAAATGTGCAATAGGTTGTAGGGACATTGGAAAATACAAAAGGCATCATTTGGGACTTGTTGATAGGTCCAAATGGAATATCAAGTAGGTAAGGGAGAACGCCTGATGGAAAGTCCCAATTAGACTCACTCTCATTTGGAATAGTGTTTCCGACCAAAATATTAGCATGGTTGCCACTATAATTTATTATCTAAATATGAATATGAGAACTAAAGGTTCTCAAATGAATTGACATCTAAAACTAAACTAATGTGTGGTATCTCATACTATACTAAGATGCAATTATAATCTAAACTAAATTATCTCGATCAAGAGAAGATTTCTAAAATGAGTACAGTGAAAAATAATACTACTTGCATAAAAATTAATTCATTAATAAAAGGAGTATGTCAAAGTGATAATATAACAAGAAGAAAATAAGAAAGTATTTCATCTACTTATTATATCATTGTTGTATTCACAAATAAATTCTCGTAATATGAGCATACAAAGCATGGAAAGGAAGAAATTCACAAAGCCATAATCCACACATTCATAAGCAGCACATACAATAAGAATAATCTCAATTGCACATATTTGTAACCAAAATTACATAGATATGTCTTGTTATGTTCCTCATACAATAAAGTATTGTTTTGATTCATACATCCAAAATACCTTTCTTAATTGAAGTATAATATTTTATAAAATAAGAGTGATTGTTTACATTCCAAAGCTGCCTTTTGACAGAGGACAATTAGGGTATGCCTCTTCATATTCCTATTTAGATGGCCAACAAGAAATTGTAGGATAAAAAATGGATCAGTTACAAAATTCCTATGATGATGAAAACCATTGAACTTCCATATAATCCTGATATTATCTCTAGAGAGAATAATCCTTCATTATCTCTTCCAGCTTGTCTGAGTACATATTTTCCAATTCAAGCTCTCCATCACAGATCCTAGTTGAAACTTCAAGTTTCAATTCAAGTGTTGTCTTCTTTATTAAGTTATGGGTCATTATGATTATCTTGTTAGGTTTCAACAAATATTCATCTATAACCTCTTTGTTTACTTATGTCAGTTGTTCTATGTTTGCTTGACTATTTTCCCTTTGTTATTCTACCTCGACTATTCTTATCTTTGCAGGTGTTGCTTCATCAATGGGGGGCATTACCTTCATTCCCAATTCTTCAAGAAGTTCATCAGAATTGTTCCATATCCTTTTACATGCCTTTTTTGTTGTCTCCTACAATAAGGGCTTCCATGTATAAAAGAAAACTTGATCCTTCAACTTCTTCCTCGCAGAGTACAATGGTAGAGTATTGGGAGGATTTTTTTATACTCCTTTCCAATCTAAAATGTGATCAAAAGGATTTTTTCCCTCTTGATATTGACCTTTGATTTCTTCCATTTGAAATTCCATCCTTAATTGGTCATCCATGTTTGTATGTATGTCATTAAGAAGGAACAAGAATTCCTTATGTTCGGACTTTAGTTTTTCATTGAGCTTTGTAGCATCTTCCCTTATAACTTCCAAAGCAAGAGTTGTTTATTTGTTCTATTCTAAATCCTTTTCAAGATTCCCCTTTTCCTATTCCAATCCCATAATTTGGTAACTTTATTGCACAATGATCGTCTTGGATTCGGGTTGCTCTATCTATAGATTGGACACCTCCCAGGCATACTTGAATTTGTTCTATTCTACTTATTCGGAGTAATTTTGTTTACCCATTGTATCTCTCTCAAGTGTTGGTATCATTATACATGCAATTTATTTTCAGACTCTGTATTTATCTCATACCTTTGGGCTTGTAAATATTTGTTTAAATTTTCTGTGTGAAGAGTCTCAACAACTATGGTCATTCTTTCAAAATCCAAGGTCAACTCACTCATTGTGATTTGTATGACATTTTTAATCTCTCCCTTGTGGATTATCTCCTTCTCTTCAGCTACTTTGAGGAACTCTGTAGAGATGTTATCCTTTTGTACTTTCATCTCTTTTTCAATACCATCAATTTTATCTTCTGCAGTGCTAAGTGTTGTAGTGATTTCAAAGACAAACATTGTATTTTCTCCTACAAATGCATGGAATGCAGAGGAATATTATATTGCATTATCTTTGAGATATGGCCCTTCCTTCCATTCAATGATTCTCTCTATGGATGCTTGGGTTCTAGTCGCTTCTCTTCTTTTCCTTTTATTTGACCTTTTCTCAACACCTCTAGTTTTATGATTTTAGTAGTAATACCCTATAGATACAACAATATCATCTAAAATGAGCATTTGAGAGGAGAAAGTTGCATTACCTTGGATATCCATGAGACTTGGGGTGGAATGTTTACTATACCCACATTTGGAGTTGATGGGATCTTCTAAGCTTCATTTAATTTTTTATGTTTTCACCATTCTTCTTCTTCATATGCTTTCTTTTTTGCTTCAACTTCAGCTGCCAATATTTCCCTTTATTTATTATGTTCCTCTACTTCATCTGCTAATATTTTAGCTTCCTCCCTGAATTTCTTCTTTTGAAGAGCATCCTCTTGGGCCTTTATATTATCTTCTTTATTTTTCCTCTTTTCCTTAGCAAGCCTTTTTAGTGCTTCCTCTTTCTTATTCCTTTCATCTTCCTTAGAGGTTTTCTTGAGTTCAACTTTATGTTTCCCTTTTCCATCTTGTGCTTTATGGTATTATTCCTTGGACCTAATTCTCTTTTGTTCCAACTCTTTTGCCTTTTTTTTTCTTTTCTTATTATTCCGTTTGCAAATCATTTTGGTCTTCTTCCAAAAGTAGCTAAAATTTCTCTTATACGATCTTATTCTATTATTCTTCTTCCAATAACAGCTTGTGTCTGGTCATGTCATCAGGGAATGTTTGTAATGCCTTTTCAAATTACATGACTCCTTTGAATATATCTTCTGCATAATCAACCACAAGTGTGTTGGGATGAGTAAGACTTGTAGACCTAACATGACTCACTTATAGTTCATGTGGATCATTCCCTCTTTCCTCCTCGGGGAATAAGCATATTTCGTGTAAGGTTTCTTCCTCTTTCCTAGCATCTGAATCATTTGATAGGTTGTATATTTCTATATTCATCTGGAAATTAGGCCATGGTTTTTTAATACTCCCTAGAAGGAGTTCACTCTAGTTCCCATGGTTTGATAGGAAATTTCTCTAATCAATAAATGGTCTGGGATAAAATTGGGTAGGATATGAGAGGATCCAGTACTTCCATACACTCAGATATAAGTATAGTAATTTCTCATATACCAATCTTCTATGCCTTTCATTCCTTCCATGGCTCCATTTGATAATATGTATCTTGGGAATCTGAAAACTATGGTATAAAGGGGAAAAAGGAAAAAAGTCACATATTTGTAGAAGCACCTTTTTTAATTTATGTTCCAGAGGTCAGAACAATGTATTGAAGTTTTTTCGTGATTCTAAGCCCATCCAAAATTAGGAAATTGCATAGAAGAAAAAATTGCATCAACAGATATGCAGACATATAAAAGAAGGGTTTCTTCATACCTATAATATTCTTTATGTTACGACAAATATAGAATGTTAAAATAGTTGCCCAATTGAAGACCTTTCCTATATTCACAATTGTGTAGGCCATGGGAAGCCACTCCATATGGAAACGTGAACTCTTTTTTTTCCCATATAGCCTTCTTATCAAAGAAATTAACATCATGTAGGGTGTTTTAAGGTCCTGGGTAGGAATCAACTATTTCCCTTGTTTGAATGGTGTATATTCATCTAACCACCAACCTTCCATTAACTTAGTTGGGTCTTTATTATCCTTGGAGAATCCCTTTAAGAATGGTTTGTTGAGAAAAATCACAGATTCAGGAAGGTGGTATTTGATAGAAACGTCCTCAGGCCTCAGTGATGATATTTGCCTCCCAAGTTTGCTTATGATAGTGGAAATGCTCGGGTCAAACTATTTGAGACACCATTGGGCTACTTCATTGTAAGAAAATAATGTGTGACAAGCAACTATGAGGTGGATACCATTTTTCAATATATTTTGATATACTTCCAGGTCCTCGTCATCGGAGGAGAAGTCTAAAATGTTTAACATTTGGTATATTGTATCATACCTAGGGAAACTATATTCTCTAGTGTGATAAGATTTTTTTGTCCCCAATACCTCTCCTGGGTTGGTTGAACTTTCAGGCATAGAGACTAGAGCAGGAGCTACAAGGTTCTGGGCTTTTCAAGCATTTGAACTAGTCATGATGTCCTTTTTGTATCCTTCACATAGCATAAAAAATACATCAACTCCTAAGATAAGCATAATAGTAAAATAACATAACAAATCGAAATAGTAATATACATGTGAATTTCAAAACGGAAATGAAAATTAAAGTATTATTTCAACCAAATAGCACAAAATGAAGCATCTTAGAAAACTTACGAGGAAAGATAATGTGTCAAGAAGAGATTTGGAGTCATTATGTAGGTATTAAATTACCAAAACCCTCGAATTTAATGATTTGTGCATGATAATAAATTAAGGGACAAAAAATCACCTCGCCATTAATATGATTTAAAGGTACAGATTTCCTAGATCCATGTATCAGAGGCGTGAATCCTAGCATTTAGACTCGCAAATTTCAAATTTTTGTCTGATCTTTTTCGTCGATTGAGAAACAAAGTCATGAAGTGTATTGATTCTGAGTAAAACGTATCAAGGAATATTATAGGTTAATCTCAGGGAAGTGTCGCAATACTAATACACGCAACTTGAGTCACTTCATTCTTGTATACGTTATCGAAACATCCCATTAGGAGGATAAAGATCTTCAGAATCGTAATAAATCCGACGGTGGGTTGTTCGACGGGAAAGGTTGGAGAGGTTGTTCATTGGAGACAATGTCTATTGTCCCATTGTTGTCCCAAGGGAAAAGGTATCAAAGAATATTCTTTCCTTAATAATCATGCTAAGAAAACGATCCCATTTGTGAACAAGTCAAAAGAATGTAAATAATGTCTCAGTGGACCAATCAATGTGGGGCACATGTTAGGGTGGTTTGTATTATTGGGTCATACTTGCGTTGGAATCCCATGATTCTGATGACCAATGATTAGCTGTCATACAAGCCAGTATGACTACTTGTGGTTTCACTACGAATGTGAGTAATCAAAGGGAGGAGGCTTTTAGAGTAGGATTTATTGGAGCTAAACATTTAAATATACGAAAGAGGATTTTGATGGAATCGATTCTGACATATCTCTTTCTGATATGGCTATCAGAATGTTAATTAAAGTGAATTTTTATCTTACTCTGAAGAACATCATCCGAATGACCAATTCAGTGAGCCTTCAGACATTCTGAGATGTGAAGTTAATGTGGACTTATCTTATGGCTTTGTGTTGTAAGTCATGTTGGTTATGGATAATGAGGATGAATTTGTACTAAATAAACCTACTTCATCATGTCAAGTCTGTATCAAAAGGTAGAAGCATGAATTGTTTTGGCACAATAATATGCTCCTAAATTAATATCAAATCAATATAGTAGTGCTATATCATCTTGTAAAAATTTCGGAAGGGTACCCACTGAAATTATCTTATTTAAAAGGAATTTTAGTGGGTAGTTATGATATCACAATAGAAATCATAGATCCCATACCTTGTCACCATGGTTGTCTTTGCCTCATCTCCATATGCAATATGCACCTGATAATACCCATGTTGCAAGTCAATCTTTGAAAATAATTTGTCCTTGGAGAACTTGTCAAAGAAATCAGTAGCTAAAGGATACAAGTATTTGTTCTTCATAGTCAATTTGTTCAATGCTTGGTAATACAAACACATCCTTAGCTATGAAGTGGCCTTCTTATTCTGGAAGAGAATCAGGGTTCCATACATGGACTTGGACAGACGAATGAAACTTGTGTCAACCAATTATGTTAGTTTTCATCCCAAATATTTCAACTCAGGACCATACAATCGGTAAGGATATCTTTTTGGTGGTTGTAGCCCATGCTCTAGCTCTATACGGTGGTGAACAATGCATCGTAGTGTGAGTAATTTCAAAAATTCATCCATCATTTTGTTTGTAAAGTTACCCAACAAGTCAATGATCTAACATGGAACAAGCATCCCCACTCTATCCTCTTGAACTTCCCCAACAACTACTGCATATATATGTGATCCATTCTTCCTTGCTTCTCTCTTCATACGTAGTGTAGACACAAGTTGCACCTTTCTAGTAGACTTCCTTGTGGTTGTGCACACAACCCAAGCCTTATGTTCACCAAGTATAACCATCTTCTACATCCATGGTTGATATATAAATGGTAGGAATATGGATATTTTGTCTCATCAACAATGATGTGGAATGAATTTATTACACTGCTCAGTGTTCAAGAGTAATTAATGTATATGATCAAAATTAAATGAAACATGGAGGTAACGTTGAGGTGTTAATTTTAAGAAACTAGTTTGTTTTAAAAAACAAAAATCCCTCTAAAATCACACCAGTTGACCAAAGAATATTTTACATATCCCAACATTCAAGAAAAAATCTCAATGGACAAATTTAGTCAATCGGCAATGGAGAAAAATTACCAAGGATATTTTAGGCACTTGTCATCAAACAAAAATGACCAAGGGTGACTTTAGGCCCACAACGATAGATAAAATTTATAGGGATTTCTAAATTCTTCCAAGTAGTAAAAAAAAATCCAAGGGTCTTCAAATTCTCCCAGGAAATACAAAAAATGCTCAAGTAGAGAACAACATGCCCAAGGGTCTCTAAATCCACCCAATGATCTTTGAATTCACCTAAGAAATAAACAACATGCCCAGGCAAAGGATAAAATGTCGAGTGAGAAAAAAAAATATGTGTATAGCCAACGGAAAAAAGAAAAACACCTAGCCAACAATAAATTATGTGAACGAGTGTTACAAGCTAAAATATATTTCAATGAAGAATTTATAGATCATTGTAACACATAATAGAATTACCCAAAGAACAAAATACATTAACTCAAATATATCAACATTTAAATGAGATTTTTATTATGCTCAGGAGAAATTACAAATGGGTGAGATATACACAGACTATTTGTATTGTTACTCACTATGAAAACTAACATTACAATAGTTTATGGCTTGGAGACACCTTCGATTAGAGTGAATAGAAACATTAACTCCTTCATCCACTCAACCTTAAGCAGGCTACCCTCTTCAAGCTCTAACTTTTTCTATTGTCCTTCCCTCTCCCCACAATTACCTTCTTTTCTATAGTCTTCATTCTCTTAATGTGCTTCCTTTGGAAGACCAATCATCATATGGTTCATTTCCACTTTCCATTTTTCCAAAAAAAGACAAAATAGAATAAAAATAATGATTACAAGTTTATTACAATTTTAAAAAATGTTTTGGGTGAGGATCTAATTGAGATCACACCTCCCCATTTTCAGACTTTTGGTCCCAAAAAGATCAACTCCTTCAATCTTCTTCTTCTCCTATCATCAAGCAAAATCCAAAAAATCTCAAAGAAAGGATGCCTCTATTGTAGGATGGAATATAAGAGTTGAGTAAGGGTTGCCTTTGGCATAGCCTTGATGTCCTTCTCATGGATGTGGATGGAATTCACTGCTACAATACGTCCTTGGAAAACCACTACTCCTTGGCTTGCAAGTTCCAACAACTCCTCTTTCCCCTTGACCTTGACTCTCCAAGCTTTCTTCTTGGTTTTTCGGTTCTTGGGATGAAGTTATGGGTGAATCCTTCAACATTTGGCATCCCAATGTATAGTCAGTATTCAATAATGGAAATAATTCTTGCATGTGCTACTTGGCCTTCTAGAGAGCCAACAATATCTAGCCTTATGACCCCTTTTCTTGCAAAAACAAACAAACTGCCATACATTTTCGGTCTTTGATGATGCTTACTAGCTAGGTTTCTTGGTCCCCCAAGAATTGGAGCGAATATGAATGGTGGAATCATCTCTTTACTGCCCTTTTCCAACTTCATTTTCCTTCACAGGATTGGATTTTTTTTTCGTTCCTCTTGCCTTGATGAAATTGGTTTGAGTTACACTTGTGCTAGCTTCTTTTCCACTGAACCCTAGGCCTTCATGCTTGGGCCTCTGTTGAGATATAATCGAAATCACAATCCCTTGGCCTTCCTTTCCTATCTCTTGGCCATAATATCCCATTTTCCTCATGAGATTGGAATCGATTGCTTCTCAAATTCACTAAGGGTATTAGAAGGTGAGTTTATCATGTTTTCCCCGGCCATGGTGCTAGCTTCAATAGAAGTAATGGAAAGGGCTTGCTTGATCTCTTGGATAGTTTCTTCTATCTTCTTCACGACCTCTTCCTTCACTTCCAATTCTCGGTATAGGTGAGCAGTGACCTTAGTGAACCTCTCCTCCTACCAATTATCCAACTCAATGAATTTCTCCCCCAACTGCAAGAGTTGAAATCTACTCTTGTCTAATTCTCCTCTCATGGCGGTGAAAATTAAATGAAACATGGAGGTGATGTTGAAGTGTTAATGTTAAGAAACTAGATTGTTTTAAAACCCAAAACTCCCTCTAAACTCACACTATCTCACCAAAGACTCATTTACATAGCCCAACAATGAGGAAATATGCTCAGTGGAAAAATTTAGTCATATGACAATGGAGAAAAATTCCTAGGATGATTTTCGACACTCGTCATCAAATAAAAATGACAAGTGATGATTTTACCCACACAACAACAAATAAAAACATCTACGGGTTTCTAAATCCTTACAAGTAGTAAACGAAACGCCCAAGGGTCTCTAAATTCACCTAGGAAATACACAAAATGCTAAGGTAGAGAAGAACACGCCTCAGGGTCTCTAAATTCACCTAAGGATATATGAATGCTCTCAAGCAGTAAACAACACAGCCAGGCAAAGGATAAAACGTCTAGTGAGAAAACAAAACTATGTACAGCTGAGAAAAGAAAACTATGTACAGAGAGTGGGAAAAAGAAAAACATCCAGCCAACAATATATTATGTGAGTGAGTTGTTATCACTTCGTAATTTCCCTTGGCTATCGGAGGGAAACCACGGAGGTAACCTGCAAACCAACTTAAGGATAATAAAACATTGGGTCCTCTCATCCACTTCGATGAATTGGCAAGTACACTCCAGCTGGAAGTCCATTCAAATGATGATTAGGCAGTCTGGTGGACTTGCGTAGCGTGAACGCTGTAAATCTGAACTTACAACACTTGCACAGTGCAAGCCCGCTGCGCAAGTTCCTGTCTCTTACCTTTTCCCAAAATCTAATATATTTTGTTGTGTGAAGGCTATCTCGAGGTCTTATATGATACATATGATGCCCTGTTGTTGCAAAATTGATTCCTGAGCACTTTGTTAGAATAAAGCTTACTTTAGTGAGAGATAATTGTTGTAACTGTGAGTTTCAACCATTATTGTTGTAACTATGAGTTTCTAGGTTTACTATTATTAGCTAATCAGATCCACTTAAGTCAGTGATCTACATGCTATATATGTAACCTCCATTTGTTTGTTAAGCAATGAAAACGTTTTGTGTTGTGTGAATTAATTCTTCCAATCTTAATTTGGTATCAAAGCCACGGGAGAAAGGTGCAGAAATTCTAGAGGTTCGCAGGTCTCTCTTCTGGTAGGGTGCGAACCTATATTACTCGCCCTTTCGCACTTCTGCGGAATCCAAAAAGTTCGCAGGCTGATGTTCATTTAGGTTCGAACATGCTTCACATTCCCGCACTCGGAGTATTCGAGAGATGCGAACACCTCGCAGTCAAGTAAAGGGTGAGGTGCGAACACCCGCAGCCAAGTAAAGGGTGAGGTGCGAGAACCATGGTATTTTGAAAATTTATATAGTTTCCATGCGTTGAAGTTTTGTTTTTACGAGC
>JZKD02S2153704.1:1200882-1253987 GCA_000966675.3 Picea glauca
TAGGGAATTGGGTGTTTTTAAGACTACAACCATACAAAAAAATGTCCCTCAAGCAAGCCAAGAAGGATAATAAATTATCACCAAAGTACTATGGCCCTTATAAGGTGTTGCAAAACATTGGTACTATGGCATACAAATTGGAGTTGCTTGCATCTTCACGAGTACACCCATTTTTCCATGTTTCATGCTTAAAGAAGGTTATAGGTGACAAGATCCTAGTTCAAACTATATTTCCAAAACTTGACGAGGAAGGAAAAATCATATTGGAGCCTGAAGCCATCACTGACACAAGAATTCGCTCGCTGAGGAATAGATCCATTTTAGAGTATATCATTAAATGGAGGAAACTATCGGCTGAAGATTCCACTTGGGAAGATGAGTCTTTTATACAGAAGCATCCAAAGCTACTCAAGCATTGCGAACAACACTTGTCTCAAGGGGAGGGGCATGTTAAGCCCTAAATAGTGGCTCATTACCCCTTAATTGGGGCATATTACATTAGTAATGTTATTTTATTTATGTCGGCTTTAGTCCATTAGTTGTAATTACACCTCCTAGTCTCCTATATATACCAAGGAGACATTTCATTGGAATCATCTTGTATTTGAGCAGTTATGTGGGCATAAGGAGGTTGCCCCCTCGAAGAGGATTATTATCTGAATTTCTCTCTTTTTCAAGGCATTGAGTACTTATTATGAGGTTTTTCTATGCTATATTGATATTTGGTTCCTAACATTTTTATTTGTATACATTTTGGAAATGTTATGTGGCATAGCCCAGTTGGACGTTGGGGATGTTACAATATGGTATCAGAGCGTTTTCTGGAGTAGCATGGCCCAACCTAGGTGGTTGGGGATGTTACATTCACCCCCCCTTTTCTTACATTGAAAATTTTACAATATATATATGAAATTATTCCTGCCAGTTGTTGCTAGCTTCTAGGAACAAAATGTTAAGCTTTATCAACTAAAACTAACTAATATTCTAAAAATAGGGGAAATATGGAATGGATACAAAATGTCTCAATTCATTGGTCTAAAGATGCAATCAAATCTCTTGCCATATGTTTACTACTTCCTGATATATCAGGATTGTTTCCTATAAATTGAGTCTATTCCGCCACATGTGTCCCTTTGACTGCTGAAAAAGTCTAGATCGAATATTTTGTTGATAACGGATCTGATCGGAACTGCATAAAAATGTGGATTTAACTGCCATCGGTTGAAACTGTTTTCCAATTGTGTGCATGAAAATCTGTGTAAGGATACCCATCTTTTATAATTTGATAATAGAACATTCAGTCCTCTCATCCACTTCAATGAATTGGCAAGTGCATTACAACTGGAAGTCCAATCAAATGATGATTAGCTATCCTAGTGGAGTTTTGTAGTGTGATCACTGCAAATATGCACTTACAACACTTGTGCAGTGCAAGCTCGTTGTGCAAGTTCTTGTCTCTTACCTTTTCCCAAAATCAAATATATTTTGTTGTGTGAAGTTTATCTCAAGGTTGTTGGGCAGTGGAAGAAAAACTAAGCATATATAATAGAGAATAAATGAGATAGATTAAACATGCATGAAACCAAGAACAACAAACACACAATTGACACAGTGATTTATGTGGAAATCCAAATCGGGAAAAAAAACCAGGCAATGATTATTGGTCTTATTCTATTCAAGGGAGAATTACAGTTGCCAACCCAGGCATACAACCATCCTCTCCTCACACAATGTACTCGCTTGCACTCGCTTTTTACATTGCACTCGCATTGTACATTGCACTCACATTGTACATTGCACTCACATTGTCCTCACAATCACATTGCCCTTTACCTCTATGGGTATGATCGTATATATAACATCTATCACTCAGTTACATAGACTAATCATGAATAGATAACATAGTTACACGAACAATTCATAATTAGATTGCATGCACGCGCATGTGCATGTGCATCTGCATCTACATGTGACCGCATGGGAAAATTCATTGGCATGTTTCCAACAATATCCATCTTGACAACAATTTACCTGATATATCATGCCCTTAATTAATTCATCCATCACCTTCTCTACAAGAGAAGCCAAACACCATCACAGCTCCACAACTTCTCTAAAATTATCATTACGTGAACATGCCTGCACGATTCATTCCAACATGGAACATTTTGTCTCAATCAGTAACCTCTCTAATAGACCGATGTACTTGTCCAAATCTCATGAATCATAACCACAGACTAAATCATTGCAACATTGCACTCACATCTTCCTCGCATTCACATTGTCCTCTACCTATATGGGTATGCTCGTATCTATAACATCTATTACTCAGTTACACAGACTAATCATGAATAGATAACATAGTTACACGAATAGTTCATAAGTAGATTACATGCATGTGCATGTGCATGCACACGTGCATGTGCATCTACATCTGCATGTGACAGCATGGGAAACTGTGTTGGCATGTTTCCAACAATCTCCACCTTGAGAACAATTTACCTGATATATCATGCCCTTAATTAATTCACCCATCACCTTCTCTGCAAGAGAAGCCAAACACCATCACAACTCCACAACTTCTCTGACAATACCGTTACGTGAAGCTGCCTGCATGATTAACTCCAGCATGGACCATTCTATGTCTATCAGTAACATGTCTAATAGACCGATGCACTTGTCCAAATCGCATGAATCATAACCACAAACCAAATCACTACAACCATTGTAGGTGATACTTGTGCTTCTTTGTTTGAAGCATCCATTTCCATGCTCCTAGCTTGGTTTTTCCATGTGTCTACTGACAACACCAACTGCATGTGAAATTTTGACCATTTCTCCATTGCAATCATCAAAATTCTTAATAGCATTTAATACTCAAGACATATAACCCTTTTCTTCTTCATCAATTAGGACATAAACCTAAAGAAAAATTTCAATGGAAATCCAAAGGGATTTTAACGGTTTCACATTATTCATAGCGAATTTCCTGAGTATCTTCACCACATACTTCTGTTGTGATAACCAAGATTACCATCCTTCTTGTCTCTATGTATTTCCATGCCCAAGATTTATTTTGTTGCTCCCAGATCCTTCATAACAAATGTCCTAACCAACTAAGCCAACCTATTGATCTAAACCATGTGTGTGCTTGCAACAAGCATAACATATAACACCAAGATAATGAATATACCATAAACACAATGGTTATACTTACTTCTTGTAAAATTTGGCTCACCATGAAGGAATCAAACATCTTGTACCATTTTCCTAGCATGCTTCAGGCCATACAATAATTTTTGAGTTTGCAAACAAATCTTCTATTGTGATTCTGAACTAATTGTTTTGGTTGTTCCATATACATCTCCTTATAAAAGAAGATTCATAAAACACTGCATTTTTGTCCATGATGATTCTATGGGTAGTAGGATCCCACAGTCTGCACCCCTTAACATCATCACCATATCAAAGATCTACATGTTTGATCTGGTTCCTACTTACAAAGCTAATAAAAATCCATAAGCATCACAACCGAATAATTTCACATTTGAGTAATTACCAAATGACATGTTCATACCTCTCCCTGAATCTTCCTTTCTTTTGCAACCGATGGTGACCAAGTTACCAGATAGCACAACTGCTTCTGTCCACAACTATTGTTGCAACTTGGCATTACCTTTCCGAACCCAACTTCCTTGCAATACTTTCCAAGTTCCATGGATATGAACTTACCTTCATTGTATATTCTCAAACACTTGATTGACTTGCCAACACATCAACCTTTCTACATACCCACCTTTCTAAACTAGACACACTGCTCCACCTTGAACTTTGCATTCGAACAACTTTGACCAAATTTGGTCAAACCAGCCAAGTAAGCCTTCACAACTTACCTCCTGGCCCATTTACAATGGAGTTCACCAAGCATTTTATAGGCTTCATTACATGCAATCCATGGACACAATATCATGGGATACCCAAAAACAATGGACCCGAAAAACCACCTTCTTTGACCTAAAAAACAGATTTAACTCATTAACTCTTTCATCGAGTTAAGACTAACCCAACATACATGCTCCCCCCCCCAAAGACAAATTAAATATCCCTAAATCACTGTATATGCGTTTCAGAGTCGACCGGAGAATCCAGGGGTGCGCATGCCTATCCAGGTCTTACACACATATACCCATTTACATGCGAATAATAATGTCTAGAACTCCAAGGTAAATATATATATATATATATATATATATATATATATATATATATATATATATATATATATATATATATATATTTAATTATTTCACGGTGACTTAACCATCACCACCCCAAAATTTCTATGCGAACACAGGTGGAGAGACACAACAAACAGATAAAACTTTATCAACCATACCTGTAGCTGAATTTGCTTTTATTGTGGAGTCCTCGTTGGATGCTTGTTTTCTTTTCCAATGATCCTTCTTGATATGTCCATATTTTCCACAAAACCAACATTTTTCCTTACCCTTACTGTCTTTTGACTTAGACCTGGCTATAACTTTCTGATCTTTCCCTCCTTCTATAGATTGACCTCTAACCACCATTGCTTCCGTTGTTGAGGTTTCCTTACTGGATCTTCTCCTCATCTCCTCAGACAACAAATCTCCCACAACAGTGTCATAATCAATGGTATATGTTGTGTTAAACCAGATAGTTGTGACTAAATGATCCCAAGACTCAGGAAACAAACACAATAGTGTAACCACCTTGTCTTCATATTCGAACTTTACTTACATAGTAGATAATTAACAAATAAGAGTATTGAAAACATTCAAGTGATCAACAATTTTTGTACCTTCTTTCATCTGCAAGCTGTACAACTGCCTCTTCAGGAATATTTTGTTTGACAAGTTCTTTGTCATATACAGACTCTTCAGTTTGGTCCACAAACCTATTGTTGTCTCCTCTTCAATGATGTTAAACAATACCTCATATTCCATACACAAACGAATAGTACTGAGGACTCTTGCATCCAGATCCTCCCAATCCTCATCTTTCATGCTTGTCGGTTTCTTTGTCTTTCCAGCCAATGCCTTTTGCAATCCTTGTTGCACAAGAAAATCTTGCATTTTGAGTTTCCATATCGCAAAGCTATTCTTACCGCTGAATTTCTCCACCTCAAACATGGAACTCTACACTCTCGCCATTAGTAGAAGAAAAAACTCTAAAAAAACTTCTTATAAAACCAAGCCAAGCCCCTTATATGGAAAAATAACCTTATACTTAAAGATCGAACCCAAAACTAATGGTGAAAAGGTTTAAAAAAAATATTTAAAAAATATTGTTATACCTTGATAAAACATTTTCCCAAATCCATTAAAGTTCAAGTCTTGAAAAATAATATTTAATACAAGCTCCATAATAAGACAAGCCCGAATAAATAAGGTATCCTCCACCTTTTGTCTTATGTGCATGACAAAGGTCCACCTCACCTTTATTATATAATATCCTCCACTTAACAAGACATCATCCAACCTTTAAATTATTCTCCCTTTTAAAAAAGTTTCATACCATTCACACCTTATTTTTATACCATGCAATTTTTTGTTAAATATCGCCACTCCCCTCTGGGTGGAAATGGAGAACTACTTATTAAATCAATGCTCCCTTAGTGTGGATTTCCTAGTGTCGATTTTGAAATCAACGCTCCCTCAGTGTGGGTGGGGGAGCGCTAATTTGCTAACGCTCTGTGGTGCACAAACTATGTGCACCAATTTTTCGAAAATCAATGTTTCTCAAGTGTGAGAGCATCAACGTGCCTCTAACACTGCTTAGGGAGCATTGATGACCTAAGACACTCAATCACGTCTCTAACATTCAATCAAGAAAAAACCCAAATCGGGAAAAAATCACGGGCAATGATTATCCATCTTCTTATTATTCAAGGGAGAATTATAGTAGCCAACCATAGGTTACGATCTTCCTCAAACCTCCTTCCCACACACTGTGCTACACTACATTGATACTCCACACCTCTACGGGTATGCTATTTATATAGGATCTGATAGACAATTAGACAGACTAATTACAATCTAGTCCACTAGTTACACAACCTGTACACTATAGTGTGCATGCATGCACATTCTATCTTTCGCTGACCATGTGTGCATGCATCCACATGGAAAATTAGTTGGAAATTTCCAACACACTGTAGGTGATACTTGTGCTTATGTGTTTGAAGCACCCATTTCCATGCTCCTGACCTAGTTTTTCCATGTGTCTAATGACAACACCAACTGCATGTAAAATGTTGACCATTTCTCCATTGCAATCATCAAACTTCCTACTAACATATAGTACTCGAGACTTATAACCCTTTTCTTCTTCATCAATTAGGATATAAACTTGAAGAGAATTTACAATGGAAATCCAAAGGGATTTTACCAGTTTCACATTATTCATATTGAATTTCCTGAGTATCTTCACCACATACTTCTATTGTGATAACCAAGCTTACTGCATTTCATGTCTCTGTGTATTGCCATGCCCAAGATTTATTTTGCTGCTCTCGGATCCTTCAAACAAACGTCCTAACCAACTGAGCCAATTTGTTGATCTCAACCATGCCTGTTTTTGCAACAATCATAAAATATAACACCAAGATAGTGAATATACCATAAACACAATGGTTATACTCACTTCTTGTAAAATTTAGCTCACCATGAAGGAATCAAACGTCTTTTACCATTTCCCTAGCATGCTTCAAGCCATACAATGAATTTCTAGTTTGCAAACAAATCTCCTGTTGCGATTTTGAACTAACCATTTTGGTTGTTCCATATACATCTCCTTATAAAAGGAGATTAATCAAACACTTCATCTCTTTCCATGATGATTATGTGGGTAGTAGGATCCCACAATATGCACCCCTTAAAATCATCACCATATCAAAGATCTACCTATTTGATCTGGGTCCTACTTAGAAAGCTGATATAAAACCATAAGCATCACAACCGAATAATTTCACATTTGAGTAATTACCATATGACATGTTCATACTTCTTCCTGAATCTTCCTATCTTTTGCAACCGATGGTGACTGAGTTACCAGATAGCACAACCGCTTATGTCCACAACTATTGCTGCAACTTGGCATTACTAAACATGCATATTCAATCCCAACTTCCTTGCAATACTTTCCAAGTTTCATGGATATGAACATACCTTCATCATATATTCTCAAACACTTGATTGATCTTCCAACACATCAGCATTTCTAAAGACCCACCTTTCTAAAATGGACACATTGCTCCAGCTCGAACTTTGCATTCGAACAACTTTGAAAAAATCTGACCAAACCGACCAAGTAATCCTTCATCGCTTACCTCTAGACCCATTTACAATGGAGTTCACCAAGCCTTTTATAGGCTTCATTATATGCAATCCATGGACACAATACCACGGGATACCCAAAACACATGGACCTGAAAAACCACCTGCTTTGATCTAAAAACATATTTAACTCATTAACTCTTTCACCGAGTCAAGATTAACCCAACATACATGCCCCCACACATATTCAATCTACCTAAATATATGTCTAGACTTTTCATAGGTGACCTGATAAACCAGGGGCACACATTCCTATCCAGGTCTTACAGACATATGCCCATTTACATGCAATCAATAATTTCTACAACTCCAAAGAAAATACAATTTTTTTTTTTTTATTTCACGGTGAATCAACCATCACCACCTTACACCTTCTATGCAGACATAGGTGGAGAGACACAACAGACAAACAAAACTTCATCAACCATACCTGTAGTTGAATTTTCTTCTATTGTGGAGTCCTCTTTGGATGCTTGTTATCTTTTGCAACATTCCTTCTTGAGATGCCTAGATTTGCCACAAAACCAAAATTTTTCCTTACCCTTACTGTATTTTGACTTAGACCTGGTTGTATCTTTCTGATCTTGCCCTCCTTTTGTAGATTGGCCTCTGACCACCATTGATTATGTTGTTGAGTTTTCCTTATTGGATCTTCTACTCATTTCCTCACATAACAGAGCTCCCACAACTGTGTCATAATCAATGGCATCTGTTGTGTTAAACCACATAGTTGTGACCAGATGCTCCAAAGACTTAGGAAACGAACACAGTAGCGTAACCGCCTTGTCTTCATATTCAAACTTTACTTCCATATTAGTTAATTGACAGATCAGAGTATTGAAGACATTCAAGTGATTAGTAATTTCCATACCTTCTTTCATCCACAAACTGTACAACTGCCTCTTCAAGAAGATTATGTTTGACAAGTTCTTTGTCATATACAAACTCTCCAGTTTGGTCCACAAACCTGTTGTTGTCTCCTCTTCAACAATGTTAAACAACACCTAATATTCTAGACACAAACAAATAGTACTGAGAGCTCTTGCATCCATATCCTCCCAGTGTTAGAAAAACAGGACTGTGGAGCAATAAAATAAAACAAATGCGGAAACAAAACATAGAAGATACACAATACAATAGAGACACAGATTTACGTGGTTCACCCAGTGTGGGCTACGTCCACCAGAGAAATTGCCAGTTCTTCCTTTATTATTATCCAACATATGAAGGGATACAATCTACATAAAACCTACTGTAACTTCCTCTTCTTTCTCTCATAGTATCCTATCTCATAATACAATATTTGCTATCATGCATAACCGCAATACATTTCCCTCATAACAGAGGGTTTCCTTCTAGGGAAAAAATCCCTAACATAATTTCTACTATTAGATCTGTGACCTTATAATGAATGGTCTAGATTTACAATGAAATTACAATATACATTTACAAGGCATTTTTTCCTTCGGGGGCTTCGCCCTCGAACCCCCACTTTCCCTTGGACCCCCTAATCGGGGGGATTGGTCCACAAACCTGTTGTTGTCTCATCTTCAACAATGTTAAACAACACCTCATCTTCCAGACACAAACGAATAGTACTGAGGGATCTTGCATCCAGATCCTCCCAGTCATCGTCTATCATGCTTGTCGGTTTCTTTGACTTTCCATCCAACACCTTTTGCAATCCTTGTTGTACAAGGAGATCCTGCATCTTGAGTTTCCATAGCGCAAAACTATTCTTACTAGTGAATTTCTCCACCTCAAACTTGGAACTCTGCACTTTCTCCATTAAGCAAAAAACACTCCAAAAAGCATTGCTTATAAATCTAAACCTTTTTAAATGTGGAAAGATAATGACATAAACCCAAAAAAATTTAATAAAAAGTTTTTTTTTTTAAAACAATATTTTATCCCAAAAAAAAACCTTTTTACTAACCTCACTTTTTATTAAAAAAAACCTCACCTTTTTAAACATCCACCCACTTGAATTGTTCATACTTAAAAAAATTCACTTTTGAAAGCCACATACCATGGAATTAAATCTCATGACCCTCTCATGCATAATAAGACAAAGTGGATCCTCCACTTTTTATTAAAAAAAAAATTCACCTTTTTAAACATCCACCCACTTGAATTGTTCATACTTTAAAAAAAAATCACTTTTGAAACCCCCATACCATGGCATTAAAGCTCATGACCATCTCATGAATAATAAGACAAAATGGATCCTCCACCTTTTAAACACCCATGTCTTATTTAGAATAAGACAAAAGAAAACTCTCCACTCGAACTTTTAAACCATGCAAAAAAAAATTCGTCATGCAAAATTTGTTCCTTAAATATCGGGGCTCCTCTAGGGGTGGAAAGGGAGCACTAGTTTGAGAGATAAACGCTCCTTCAATGTGGTTGGGGGAGCGTAGATTTTCTAGCACTCTGTGGTTTGCAAAACATTCATGTCGATTTTTTGAAAATCAATAATTTTTAAGTGTGAGAGCGTCGGCGTGCTTTTAATATTGTTTGGGGAGCGTTGATGAACTACGACTCACTCAATCATGCCTTCTTGTTTTGGTTCATCTGCGGAACCTACTCAACCCGCTCTGATACCACTTGTTGGGCAGCGGAAACAAAAATAAGCATATATAACAAAGCATAAATGAGCTAGATTAAACATACATGAAACCAAGAACAACAAACACACAATTGACACAGTCATTTATGTGGAAATCCAAATCGGGAAAAAACCACGGGCAATGATTATCAGTGTTCTTCTATTCAAGGGAGAATTAAAGTATCCAACCCAGGCATACAACCATCCTCTCCTCACACAATGTACTCACTTTCACTCGCATTGTACATTGCAGTCACATTGTCCTCTACCTCTATAGGTATGCTCGTATATATAACATCTATCACTCAGTTACACAAATGAATCATGAATATATAATATAGTTACATGAACAATTCATAAGTAGATTGCATGCACACGCATGTGCATGTACATCTACATGTAACTGCATGGGAAAATTCGTTGACATGTTTCCAACAAAAGTATTATCTAATACATATTAGACCCATATTATACCCTATTGTTGCCAAATCAATTCCTTATCACTTCGAGCTTTCTCAATAACCTCTAGGTTGTTGAAAAAGCTTTAACTGATGATTTTACTAATGAAAAACCATATCCAATTGACCTGTAATTTGCAAAATCTGATGTTGAATGAGTTAATTAACCAATTTAAATAATAAACCTCCCCAATGGTTCAACAATTGTAGATACTTCCAAATAACATTAATGAACAAAGAACATAAAAAGAGTAATAGATAAAAACAAAAAATATAGTAAATATGTCCCATAAATGTTCGCCTCCAAAGAATGCTACAGGATATATTGCAACTACACTCAATAGCTGGTTGTAAATGGTACTCTTGCTCTAGAATTTTCAAATTTGAAGATAAGTCAAATAGTCTTAAAAAACGATTTTGGAGGTTTTTGTTGATTGTTGAGCGCACAACATTTGGATATAAATCTCCTTTGACACCTCAGCTTGGTACTTCAGTTGACTGATGGCGATAAGAACTAAAACCTTCCTTTCGCGCAAATTGGGAATCCAAATTAATTAACCTCGTGCCATTAAATAATCCTTCTTCGTGACGAGCTGCGAACCATAAATTATTAGCAAGTTGTGAAAATTGGTGTTATTCCTTGTGGAATTTGATTCTTTGTTGTTTTTTATGTGTCGAATGGTATTCGGTGGCTGTATATTTATTTCGCAGCGTAGGAAGTAATCCCACATGCAATGGGAGAAATATAATAAAAGGGTTTCTAATACACAACTCCTATATCACCTATCGAGGCGTTTTGTAAAAGGAACACTCCTCGTGGTCTCTATTCCTCATGACTTGGTGCTACCCCTTGGGGCTTTGTCTCTTGGTTCCATAGAGATTAGGGCCCCATGACTTCAGCCCAACCCCCTTTTTAATGAAAACAATAACCTGCCTCGGTGTTGGACTTAGTGCTCGGCTCTTGACTTGTGTTGTGACATATGTTATAGCCTTGGATGATTGCACCCTTGTCCCATGCTCGAAGGCTAGGACTCGATGATTCCTAAGCCCTTTGATGATTTTACCCTTGTCCCATGCTCGAAGGTTAGGACTCGATGATTCCTAAGCCTGATATTTTTTTTTTATGGAAATAACGAAATTATTTTTTTTCGGAAATTTTAATAATAACTTGAGGGTTAAGCACCATAAAGCCTTACCTTTAACACATCACTAAAATCATAATATGATTTACATTAAAAAATTGGTATGATTTTTTATATGGATAAGGAAATATTAGCATTTAGGTACCATTTAAAAAGACCAAGAACTCAAGACCAAGGGATTGTAAGGCGAAACAAATGAGAACCTCGAAAAATGTTGATGCAAGCAATGCAGGGGCTTGGAAAAAATGACTTGGAGATTTTTGCGCAAAATGACACAAGGATAAAAGACTTTAAGAAAGTAGGAGAATGGAAAAATGTAACGTAAAATTTGTTAAGTTGGAAACAGATTGACAAGGGGGTTGAAAATGTTGCAAGAATTATAAAAGGCCAAGGGATTTAACGAAGTGAAAATATACATGTGATAACACGGGTGTTACAGGATAAAAATATACTTCAATGGAGAATGTATATTCCACCGTAATGCATAGTAAAAATACACAAAGAACACAATGCATTAACTCATAGATGTGAACATTTAAATGGGATTTTCATTATTCTCAGGAGAAATTACAAATGGGTGAGATATACACAGACTCTGTGTATTTTTACTCACTATGAAAACCAATATTACAATAGGAAGTGACTCGAAGACACCTTCGATGAGAGTGAATAGGAAAATTAACTCCTTCATCCACTCAACCTTAAGCAGGATACCCTCTTCAAGCTCTAACTTATACTACTATCCTTCCCTATTTCTACTTGCCTCTCCCCATAGTTCCCTCTTTTCTACAGATGCCATTCTCTTAATGTGCTTCCTTTGGAAGTCCAACCATCACATGGTTCGTTTCCACTTCCCCTTTTGCCAAAAAAAGACAAAGTAGAATAAAAATAATGATTACAAGTTTAATACATTTTTACAAAATGTTTTTGGTGAGGATCCAATCCATATCAATGGAATTAAGAATGAATGTGTCCTCTTTAGGAGCTCCTTCCTAAGAATCACCTCAAAGTCAACCATAAGAATCACTATGAAGCTATCCCAATCTTCCCACTTGTCAAGTTGAATGTGAATTGAGGAGGAAACACCAGTTGATGCCTTTAACTTAGAGTTTACATCCTTCACCAAACTCTGCACGAGGAGACTCTAAGTCCCAAATCCTTCACTTCCTCAGTCTTCAGAAATTTATGCAAGGCTCTTGAGTCAACCATATCTTGTATTGCTATTTCGTTGATAACTAGATCCAGAAAACACAACTAATGGTCTTGGCTGCCAAGCTTTCCACCCAAAGCACCCAATGCACAAATCCTTCATAGCTTCCTACAAACCGAGCGTTCGCGCTCTTTTTTGTGTTAAGTAAAAAAGACAAACAGAATCATAATACAATATACCTAGATTGTGTTCATCCATCACTTGGTTCCAAAGTTGTTCATTGCAATTCCCTATAGATCCTAGTTTGTTGAACAAACCAAGTCTCTTCTACATAAAGTCAAGGCAGGACACTTGATTCAGACTACCTTGAGTCATTCATGGCCTAGTTTTGTCATAAGACTCCATCTACCTATGTTCAAAGAGTTTCACCACCTTGGGTCACCCCACTTCTATATTGTGCAAAGCCTGTCATAATGTGCATTGTGTCTCCACAAATTTCTTTGTTGCAAAACTACTCTGATACCATTTTTCATGACCCCAAGAGTCATTCCCAAGTCCAACCTTCGCATCTTGTGGACGTGAAGCACCGCGACGGTTCTCACTTGGAATCTTTGCTCAAATAAGGATACTTCACTCGGACTATGCCTCTTCACCTAGAGCATAACCATTCTCTATTCTAGGCTACAGATGAGCCACATTCTTACTCTATGCAACTCAATTTTATACTTAGACATTTGCTCACATTCTTTAACACTTAGTCATTCTGGCATACAACAGAAAACATGTGAAACAAAAGAGACACAAATATTGTGTGGGAGGAACCAATGATGTTTAATACATGGCTTCACTTATTATATTGCGAAATAGAAACAATGCATTACAAAGATAGCACTATTATCCCAGTTACATAGATTGGAAGAGTCTCACAACTCTACCCCATACAACAAAATTGTCCAGACTTGTAGATCTATCACACCAAGACTTTCCACATTGCTCCTCCTTTCCTCAGCCTTTGGTGCACCCCACTTGTGTTCCCAACCTTTGTCTACTTCATGTTTCTTTTCTTCACACTTTCTTCTGAATTTGTTTGTGCATCTTGTGATCTTATATGGAATCCAAGGGTTACCAATATGAAAGATCGTGTTCTTTGGGTCTATTGCGCCCCTTCGTGAATCGTCACACCCAAAAGAAATGGCATTTCCCTTCATGGACCCAGTGCACCCAAACAAGCTCATCCACCCATCAACCATCGCATCTCTTGGACCAAAGCTCCCCATCCTTGGGAACATTCCCCTTTCCTTGTTTTCTTCCTTGTGTTGATCGTTGTGACTCTCCATGGGTGTGTCGATGGATTCGTCCAACCTCTCCAATGCACCCATGGTGCCGAGGGAAGATGGTTCCACTCCTTGGGAATGCTCCCAAGTTGTCCCATTCTTTCCCAAGCACAACCCAAGTCCCTCTCATCCATCACGATGGAAGAAGGGTGTGTGCCCCCTTGGGCTCGTACGTCACCATCGTGCCCCATGGTTCTCTTTTCCATGCCCATAAGACAAGTTCTTGCCCAACCAATTGCTTCCTCCTTGTGCTCTTCATCTATCTCGTCATCGAATCTTCTTAAGGAGCACATGCGGTCAGTGGGTGTCACAGAAGGCCTTACACTAATGATGATAATTAACATAGATTTATTTTAAATATTTAATAATTTAATAAATTCCCACTTAAAATAAATATTTTTTATTTTTTATTTTCATTTTATTAAAATTATTATACTATAATTAATTAATTAAAACCCAAAATATAAATGTATTTTACAACTTAATATAAATGAGATATATAATGTGAATAAAATAAAATTATAATTGAATCTAGTCTTTCCCCTTTTGAGAGCACAACTATGATTAGGTACTTAATGTACAAGAACAAGATAAACACCATGGATGATAAGAGGCACCCCAAAATTGCTTTAGAATATATCCAAAATCACCAACGGGTCAAGCGGGGATGGCATAATGATGTGAAGTCTTGGATAAATAATTGGGGAATAAAAGAAGAAGTTATTCTACAGAATATTGATGATATTAAAAATATTGTACAAGCTAAATTTAAGGAGAATATATGGTGTGATAAATAATTAGAGGATAAAATAAAATTAAGATATTATAAGGAGGTGGTTAACCCTAAACTTGAATATCAAAAGTATCACTATGTTTTGACCAGTGTAAAGAAGATAATCAATATTGCTAAAATAAGAACTAATTCTCATGAATTGCACAATGAAACTAGGCATTGGGAAATCCCCAAAACACCATGGCAAGAAAGAATATGTCACCTTTGTGACACCAAGAAGGTTGAAGATGAAAAATAATTTCTCCTAAAATTCCTTGCATATACCCAAGTTAGATCCCAATTTCAAAATATTTTTCACAATACCAACCTTCCTAACCTTCTAAGTCATCAAAACTTTGGTGATCTTGGAACACTTCTCTTAACACTTTTCAAGCATCAAAATGACATTTTAAACAAATCCAACTAATCTCTTAATTTTATTAAGGTCCAACAGACCAATTTTGATCTCAGTGGAAGTTAATCATCCTCATCATCACCATTAAAAATTATAATATAAAAACTTTTTTATATATACTAAAAGAAAATACGTTTTTTTTTTCCTTTATAAGATTTATCCGTGTCATATATATTATCCATTATATATCTTCTATCCAAATTATCAGAACATCAAACTTTATACTCAACTATACATATCAATATTCTTACCAAAATACATAATGCACATCTACCACTCCCAATTATTAAAACACCAAACTCCCTTCACTGTTTATTCAACAGTTAGTCGGGGTTGAGTAGAATCTCTTTTAATTGTAATACAAATAGTGTGACGAGGGTAGATAAATAGTTAAATAATGCGGAACAACATACATACTTACAATCATAGTAATGTTTGACCTGAACCCAAAAGATCGTTGTGCAGGTAAATATCATGTGCTTTTTATAGTGAAAACTGACTTATCTTTATGTCTCAACGACTTTCCGATCTTAAGAAGCATGAGCAATACTTTTGTTATATGAATAACCTACTAATTACTTCTAGAAATGAAAATAAGCCAAAATTCCTCAAATATTGTTTGAGAAGTTTTCCAGTTCATGTTCGAGATGTTGTTGAGCAGTTTCTCAAATACAAAAAGATTGATATGAAAGGTCTCTCATTAGCTCAACTTCATGCCCATATAATCCAAGTCTAGGAAGAACACTTCTTAGAGAAAAGAGTCTCCAATGATTTTAAAAGTAATTCTTCTATGTTTTCCCTTGGATTTTGAAAATCGATTGTCTGAATGCCTGATTGGGCTTGTGTTCACCATAATCATGGCCATCTTAATGAATCTTGCAGTTGTAAAAAGAAGAAAAATCCATTTTATACTAGTGGTCCAAGATTTCACCCATACAAGCCATATAGATATAAAAAGTATTCTAAAATAAAAAGGCATAGAAAAGGAAAGTATTATCTTAAGAAAAGGTCTTCCCCTGCTGATAACGAAAAATGTTTTATTTGTGGAAAAAAGGGTCATTGGGAAAACAGAGGCCCTTCCTAGAAAAATAAACCACACCTTGCAACATTCTTCACAGATGAATTAGATCCAAAATGGTGGGATCTAGCAGTCTATTCTCAAGATGACTATCCTGCAAGAGAAGAAGTTCTCTTCCTTCCCTTTGATGATGACAATTCTGAATCAGATATACCATCTTTAGCTAAATTTGTTGCCTCAAAATCCTCCTCTTATAATTCCGATACACCAAATTTAGGGGGTGTGAGGGTCCCCAAGAATATACATTATGGATGTTTTCCATCTAGAAAATGAAAGGTCTGAATTTGCAACAAAGACTTACATATATAGACAAAGAATTGTCTGAGATTCTCATCTATCAATATGTGTTGAGACAAGACCTAAAAGAAGAAAATAAAAAGATCTTGGAACATCTCAAAGCCAAATCTGTTAAAGAAGAAGAATCTCAGCCTTTGAACAAAAATCCAACTAATTATAATCCAACAGAACTCTATAAAGAGTATCATGATCAACACAAATACAACCAACTATTCAGGAAAGACAAATCAAGAATGTTAAGATTGCAAATAAAATATAAACAAAACAATCTTAGAAATTTGATCCGTGAAATTGAGGATCTAAACCACTTGTTGGAAGTGGCAGAGAAAGAACTAGATCACTCCTCTAAGGAAGAAAATTCTAGAGAGTACGCTAGAGTGCTAAAAGAACCTTCAGAACACAAGCACCAACATTATTTCTTCCATGAAGACATTGATGAAGACAAATCAGAAGAACAACATATAGAGCCTTCATTGAGACTATTTTTTGGACATAAAATTTATATCAAAGTTTGGTTTTGCACTCTTGAGCATAAACCATACCCACTAGATTGTATGATCGACTTAGGTTGCCAAATGAACTTGGGAAAAATAAATTCCATTCCTGCATTCTACTGGGAAAAGATGAATGAACGTGGTAATGAAATTGAAGGTAGTCCTGCCAATATTTTGGGTAAAGTAGAAAACTTCCCTGTAGCCATTGAAGGTCAGAAAGATGCACTTTCTTCAAGTAGATTAGATAATATCAATGAAGATTATATACTAGTTTTTGAATTCATTACCAAAGTTTTCCAGTATGTATAGATTTTGTAAATATGGTTTTTAGATGCATAATGAATGGTATAATTGTCTCATGCCCTTTATCACACCAAAGTAACCCAAAATGAAAAAACCATTTCTAGAGAACCTAGACCCATCCAAGTCCCTTTAGAATAATTTTCTAAAAAGGAAAGGTGTATTGCATATGTAGAAATCCATAAAGATAAATCTCTTTCTGAAATTTCTACTAAGATGGAAAAAAATTATACTTCAGAAATCCCCAATGAATTTTGGAGTAGATAAAAATACTTTGTTACTCTGCCTTTTGATCCCCTAAAAAATCTCGTTCCATAGAAACCCTCTACAACAGTCATGACTCCCTATGAAAGAAAATTCGATGCAAACAAAATTAAGGATCTTTTTGGAAAATGCCTTATTGAACCATCTAAAATTTCCAGAGAATGAAAATAATTTGTATCTAATAAACATTTAGAGATAAAAATATTCAACTACAAACCTCTGAATAAAGTTTTGCAACTTGTCAAATATCCTCTTCCTAATAAATATTGTTTTTTGCAAAGAATAGAAGGATGTACCATATTCAAAAAAATTGACCTTAAATCTAGATTTTATCAAATCGAGATAGAATAAAAAGACATATAAAAGACTTCTTTTGTCATCCCACATGGTCAATATCAATTGAAAGTACTCCCATTTGGCAACAATAATTCCCCATATGAATTCCATAAAAGGATGTAAGACAACTTCAGAGGTTACTCATGGGCATTAATCTATATAGATGATATTTTGATATGCTCAAAGAATCTACAAGAACATCTAAAACATCTGCAAATATTTTACCAATTGGTCTTCCATCATGGTCTTGCCATCTCAAAAAGTAAAACGGAAATTGGGAAGACATATATTGAATTTTTGGGCTTCAAGATAAACAAAGGTCAAATAATTCTTCAGGAACATGTTTTGAAAGTCTTTTCTCACTTTCCTGACTAGATATTGGATAAGACACTGCTTCAAATATTTCTTGGCAGCCTAAAATACATTAGACAATTTTATAGAGGCCAAGCAAAAGATGTATATTTACTCCAACAAAGGTTGAAGAAAAAACCAGTAAGATGGAGTGAAGATATGACAAAAGATGTGCAAAGAATCAAAGAAAAAGTTTATCAACTGCCATTATTATCCCTTCCACAAGGAATATGATATTTAATCATAGAAATAGATGCTTCTAATAACTCTTGAAGTGGAGTTCTCATTCAAAAGCATGGAGTTGTTGAAGTAATATGTGGCTATGCATTTGGTTCATTTAAAGGAGCTGAACTTAATTACTCCTCCAACCATAAAGAGATTATTGTTGTTAAGAAAATTCTTAATAATTTCAAGCTCTCCCTAAATCCTGTCAGATTCACTATCAGAATTAATTTGAAGATCATGTCAGGAATTTTTAGAAATGAAAATCTAATGGTAGATAACAATTCTAGAATTCTAAAATCGTTTCTTTGGTTACAAAATTTTGATTTTGATATTATATATAAACTTGGTAAACTTAATTGTGTTGTTGATATGTTAACCATGGAAAAATATTAGCAAGATTTCAATACGTTTTCAGCAAGAGCTCCATCGATTGCTACTGACAAGCGTGCATGAATTAAGCATGCAATATCTACAAAAAGGACGAGAAGAACATTCAAGGACCCTATGAAAAATAAAGAATGCAATGAATTCCTTGAATATGCAAGAAGAGAAGCAATAGAGACACAAATGGCCATCACATTAATAAAATAAAAGTTAACCTCTCCATTAAAGATCAAAATTTTAGAAAAATGGGAGAAGAACTACCAGTGTACATAGCTTAGTATTTCTCCAACGTGACCTGATAAAGGAAGAAGAATTGGGAAAAATTACTAAACATGTCTCGTTAAACTACAAAGTTCAATCAATATTCCAAGGATAATTTTGTTGGGAATCATGTGCCCTAATGCTAGGATCTGACGTGGAAAGATGTTTTCAACATATCTTATGTCAAGATCCTCCAACTCCACCTGGGTCACCCTTGATATTCTTGTCTGATGATGATGAAAGTGAGAATTATTCTTTTGATGGATGCATGTGCGAAGAAGACCTATGTTGTAATACACCCAACCCCCTAAGTACCCTTTTAAGGGATGGGTAGTAAATATTTTCTTTTTCACAATAATCTCAATACCTCTTCTTGATGACACCATTTTCTTTTTCTCATCAAGAGATTTCCAATGACTGTCACCATTCTCCAAACCGAGTTTTGAGTCAAACGTTAAGGCCTCTGAAAGTTCTCGGGCCTCCATTGGCCCAAGGCCACCTCACTTCCATGTGGCCTTTTAATACGTGTGTCATCCGATGTGTTATATTCCATCGAGCACATTAATTTCACACGTCCAATCCCTTCACCCATCTTCTTCATTGTCGGGGTTATGGCCTTGAACAGCCCAACACTAAAAATTCTGATGAAAATGCCATATCAAGACTGCACCAGATCCAACCCTCCTTGGTTCAAGCATCCTATGAATCTGGTTACGTAGGCGATCCCAAATAACATGGGGTTTATCATCAACACCCCAACCAAAAATTTCGACGACGATCCATTAATTGGACCCATCCTAGATCTAACGGACCTCGTGTCGATCATCTAATGACTCTAAGTGAGTCAGTGAGTCCAAATTTCATGACAATTAAATCTCCTCCCATAGGATGATTCTCAATTTGATGGTAGATATTGAATCTCCAAAATGCACCAACAAACTATCCATATATTTCCTCCTTTCATCGTCATCGACATTTCATAACATTTCCTAACAGTTCCCCCCCCTTAAACCCTGATGGTATTTCACTTAGATCAATGATTCAGATCCACTGGTTTGCATATCCAATGGTTAAAGAGCTAAAAAAGAGGCTTGGAGGACCTTTTTGTCTAACAAAACCCATCTTGCCTTGTGGACCAATTACGTAGTGACACCAGTCACCACTTGGCCATGTTGTCTTCCATGTTGGCACCCACACATCATCGTGACATATTTTTTCTTCCTCTTCTCTCGGAAGAGTTTCTTGGAAATCAATGGAGGATATATTTCTCACCCAATAGAATATTAATGACTCTCATTGTTTCATCGATGCCCTTATCATCGTCAAAATTATTGGTCAACACACAACCTTTCCAACCCTTCAAACTTCGATGAACGACTGGGATCTAACCGTGTTCAGATATAACCATCCAGCTTGCGGTGTATGCTACAAAGGCTTTTGGGTCCTCCGGGGACCATTCCTATGGGGACATGCATCACCCATAAGGACACTTTAGTTTGCCAATTGTCCTGGTATGTGGTCCTACCACTTCCTACCACCTAGAGAGACATGTGGCATACATAACTCAACACGGGGTTGTATCTCAAGGAGCCCTAGTCACCTTGATACGTGGAACATTCTCTGTTGGACACATGGCACCATCGCCAAGTGACTCGTATAATTAATTTTCCTATGGATTCTCACCTATATCTACCAAGTCATCATGACACATGGCACAATCCGTTCTTGACACAAGACACCATCCATGCCACCCTCTTGATCCCTTTGGCAGAAGATCAACGATATAGATATCCTTTCGAAGTTCCTCTGATCATGAAAGATCAATGGTACATATATCCTCTCAGAGTTCCCATGTCCATTGCACATCAACAATCATGATCTACTCTCAGAGTTCCTCCTTTGGAGTGCATTTCCTCTGGGACTACAACTTACTCCAAACGATACCCTACGATGAACATATAGGATATGTTGTCTCATCATATCAATGACCAATATTAAATCCTACTCCTACATTCACCAAGGGTCTAGATCTAACCATCACACCAAATCGATGGCCACGATCCTCTGAGGAAAAACAAGAGTTTACAGGGATCTAGAGTAAAGATTTGATAACACCTTTACATGGATCAATGGTTCAGATATTTTTCGGAGGGATTCTTCTGACATATAAATGGTCCACACTACCTCCTAGGGGTTTAGTGTCATCATAATTTGCATGAGTCTCGGCACTCAGTCACTCCACATGAAAATACCTTTCCCGACGAAGGGTTGAGATTTATCCTCCCCTTCAAATCAACGGTGGTAATTTCTCCTCGACTCTACATCAGATCCTTGACTGGTTAATGCCCAACTTAATGAATTAGCCAATTCTAGAGTTCTCTCAAGTTCTTTATAAAGGTTTACTAGGCCTTCATGGCTCTCTCCTTCACTACAAAGAACACTAAGTTTGTCCCTTTCACCATTTAAGTTGAGGTTCATGTCTCTTGTAAACCTTCATTGCAATATAGGAGGTTTAGTAGGGAGTTAAGGTTTTATGTTCATGTAGAGGTCCTCCTAAGACACTGCGTATTCTGATACCTAACGTGAGGTGTCTTTATCCACTTCTTATAGCTGGGGTTTAAAACCTGTGACGATTCCAAGGCTCAGGGTCTTGGATTTCTCCACATCTAGGAGATAACTCTGAATTCACTACCCTCTTCGACGTCCTCAGACCATTATTATAGTTAAGGCGTCATTCCTTCTAGGAGGATGGTTACAATTCTTCCTTCCTTTCACAGGATACCCATTATGACTATCAAATTATTGTCTACAGAGGATATAAAAAAATTAAAAAAAAATCACCTTCTTATAGGTCCACCACTATTCAAGTGCACATACTTGAAAATAGAACATCATTCTATCCATGTAATAGAATTATACATCTAGGTATACAATATAGGAATCAATCATTCATTTACCAAATTACACAGAACACAAAGATACTTATCTATTACAAATCATAATCATCTGACTAACTGTGGGTGTTCGCATTTCCACCCAACCATAGGTTGTACATGCTGAGTCACTTCGGCTATAGGCCACCCCTGTGCCAAGCCATGATACCACCAAGGAACTCTCTACGCTTATTCACATGTTCTTTCACAACAACTCTCTCTCCTAGCTTGGGCCTCTCTAATGTTTATCAGATGCCTTCCCAACATCAATCTTGAGGCCTCTCAACTCAGGATAGGTTCATGGGTTCTCAAATCAATCATGCGACCAACTCCCTTCTCTGAGACTCCCCTTTTTTCCTTCTGGAGGCTCAAAATTCTCTCTTTTCCTCATGTGTCTCCTACATGTAAAAAATACTAGGGAAGGTTCTCGACCCATCTCCTATATTCTGTTAGAAGGAACTTGGTTTGCACATAGTTTATCTTGGGAAGTGTGACATGGTACTCAATGGTACCCATTGGATAGTAGTTTATGCTATCTTAGCTAGGTTTTACCATACCTCCATTCATTGAGGTGGTTGGTTGCTCAATCACCACTCCTTTTCTCATTACTGGCTTTTCTTTTCATCAATACTAAGTAGAAGTCTGAATATTCCAAAATATCTCAACAAGGAATTTTGGGTCATCTTGGCATAATGAACCCCCTCTCTAAGTTTCCTCTAGTGGTTTCATGGCCAATACTCAAGGCTTCACCCCCCCAGTCAGTTGTTGGAAGATACAAATAAACAATAATACATTTACATTGTTTTCATGTCATTTCATGGAAATCATTAAACATGATTAATTACATACTGGGGGAAACAAGGGTCCTACAATCCCATACCCCTTAAAGGAACAACGTCCTTGTTGTTGTTTTCAGCAACACTTGCTATGACATTAACTTTCAACTACTTCCTTAATGTTTTCTTCTTCTTGATATGGTCCTTTCCAAACTATCGACACTTAGAATATGCCTACAATAATTCCAAACAATAAGAATATTAAGTTAAATTTCATGCAAAAACATTTTATTTTTGTTCATAACTCAAAGGAAAAAAATTTCACATATCAACACAATACTTATCTGTGTATTTCATGGATCTGTATCCATATGGATGCCATATTTACTTGAATCACCATTTTCCTTTTCATACCCATTGTGTGCATGATCCCAATCAACATATGACAAAATTTTAAAGACTCCACTGATTATTTGGCAAGAGCTATCGAAGTCTCCCCTTCCTTGCGGTCACTCTCTTTTTGGGCTCAGGCTCAAGAATCTCCTTCTTCTCTATACAGTCCCTCAGGTGATCCATCTTTCCTGCCTAGGATTTATCGCACAAGAAGAGTGTCAAATAATTCACTAAGTATTACAACTGAAGTGTCTCCCAAGCTTTCTCTATTGAGGTGTCTCTTTGGCTTTCTCTATTGGAAGAATCCCTTCATCCCGTGTTACCACAACACAACATTATTTATGGTGATCATGACTTATCACAATTTATTTTGTCACAATAGTATCCCTCTTCCATGCTTTCTTATTTGAAACCCATCGTCTGTCCTCCCTGGACATATCTTTTCCTCTCACCTATATTCACAAGCATACAACAATTTGTGAGATATTTTCATTAATTTTCATTAAAAAATTATTCCCAAATCTATTACCCACAGGTTTCAAATTCACAATTTCATTTCATTTTCATATCTATTCCATATTGGAACCATAGTTCACAAGCATGATATTTCCTTCTCATAACAGTTTGTCTCTTTACAACCAACATGCATTGGTCTTCCTCATGGGCTTATAGCATTTCCATTTCCAAGACCCTCGTTCTTGCAATTCAATCTTTACACAACCAAACAAATTGTTAGTTTATCATGCATATATATTCACATTGCAAATTTACAATGGCCTTACCAACAATTCTTAATTTGTGCAGTCTAATAACTGCATCATATTTATCTAAAATAAAGTAAAACATCATTCCTTACATATGCATCATTTCATCATACCAAACTTTTCCAAATGAAATTCAACATTAAATGGATTTAATCAATGTACCAATGCCCATGGCCACATTCACACACAATGCACCCTTGCATTGATTTTAGATTATTACTTTTCATGTTAGGCACTCTTTCCACGGTGTGTTGGAAATCAACCAACTTCTCACCACATGGATTTCCTTTCCAAATTCATTTTTACAACAGGGTTGATCTTCTTGATTTGAGCTAATCATAGCCTCAAATCAGTACACATAAATCTTAAAGTTTATCATGAATGCAGTCAAGCATTCTTTCTTCACTAGTAACCAGGGTGTCAACATTAATGGCCACCTGATTCCTCTTTCTAAAATCATTGCAATTGTATAAAAGATTGGAAGGTCCTCGTTCCATACTGGGAAATCCATTATCTTCCCTCTCATGTAGACATGCATTTCATCAATGCATTCAATCAATGTGCTACTTATGAGAAGTTTCGTTCCCAATCATTCCCAATGGGTCAATGCATTCATGACACATATGTTTACGAAATTTCTTGCAAGGATCTTAATCATCCTTGGCTGTAAGGGTTCATACCTCTCATTTTTTAGGTTCTTCTTCCTGAATCTTACCCTTCTCGGGTATCAATGGCATACAAAAAACATTCAAATTCATTTTCATATCATTAAAATAATAAAATATTTCAGAAGGGATTATTACCCAATCCCTTCCAAATCTTATGCCACATAGACACAAACAATTTTATACATATTATGGATACCAACACCTTTTCTTATATTACCTCATCAATGGTGCTTCATGGGGTGATCTAGGTGGATATTGGTGACCACCCACCTATTCCAACTGGCTCATCTTGACAGTTTTTAGTTCAACAAGTTTCTCTGTAATGATGAACATTATTTGTAATTGTGGGTTTTGCACTTTTGTGGTTGTCCTTAAGCCCTACACATCATCCAGGTGGATATTGGTGGATGCACACCTATTCCAACTGGCTTGTTTTAGAATTTTTCATGTCAGTACATGTTTTTGTACTTCCAGGGTTGTTTTGGGGCCCTAAACAATGTGTTTTTGTCTTTCCAGAGTCAAATTCTAGATAGAGTTAGAGTTAGAGGACTTAATGTGTCGTTCAAGAAAATACCTTTCCAAGAGGCTATCACATGCCTAAAATGGAGGTCGTATGCAAAAGTTACAACCCGGGAAGTTGAGGTACCAACTTACCGATCAGGGCCCACATAACTTTTGGTATCTCCTAGGGTTAGGTTTTTGGATGTCTAGGGTTTTCGCATTCATGCGTAATGTTAAAAATTGCTCTGGAGCTTCACTGTAATCATTCGGCTCAGACAAGTGTGCATGGTAGCCACATCTCTTCTTGGATATAGCTACCACCATTTGAGCAAGTTGTTTTCATTTCTACAGTTTTACAGTTTCAACTTGTTTTCTTTATTCCATAGAAGTTATTGTTCATTGGATATCTGTTGTTGTTCTTTGTATCTCTATGTTATTGTATTCAATCTATTATTCATTTCGTTCCTCTAATAAATATGGATCAGTGGTACCAGGCCGATTTCCTCTTCATTTTTTTTTCTTTATGCATTTCCTCGACAATATCTGGATACAATAATTTGGGACTCGAACCAGTCGATCCTTTGCAATATTGACCATGTCGAGCCTGAAAAAAACTCACGGGGGATGAGAAGAAATATGATGGAGTAGGGGATCCTTTTAAATTGTTGCTCAAGGAATCCCTTGCATGAAAAAGGAAAAAAAATGATGGACAAATTTGCACAAATCCTTCGACGAATGCCCATAGGAGATCCATCTTCATCAAGCAGCCACACAACCCCCTTCAAGGTATAGGTAAATTTTTATATTCAATTATTTGAAGGAATGATAGATGTGGATGTTGTAGATAAATTTTTGAATCTACTTGAAGGGTATTTTTTGGTCCACAATTTTTCTGATAGGGAAAATATTACTTTTTCACTCCTCAAGGTCATCCCCCATGTTAAGGGCTAGTGGGATACTTACTCTGAGAAGAGGGCCACAGAGGAATCTTCAATATTTTCAATCACCCCCACATGGGATTCCTTCAGGGATTCCATTAAATAATAGTACTACATTGTTGGAATCTACGAGGACCAGTACACAAGATGGACCACGCCGCGTCAGGAAAGGGACCAAACAATACCATATTTCACCAATATTTTCCAGACCCTGTGCACCAAATTGGGTATCAAAGACTCTAAATGACATCTGGTGCTCAAATACCACGACTATATGCATTTATAAATTCAAATAGAAATGGAGTTTCTGGAAATCACATCATTAGGTGTGGCTTATAGATATGCTATAAAGATCGAGAAAAATTTAAGCAGAAGAGGTGAGAGTTTGGATATGCAAACTCCTCACAATCGAAGTAGGGAAAAGGTGGCCCTAACCCACAAAACAAGGGATAGAGAAAAGATGGCCACTCTTAGGAAAACCAGTCCAAGCCGAAACCCAAGAAGGGTAATAAGAAGTTGAATAAGGACACGAGAAAGTGGTGTGAATACCATAAAATCCCTTGGCACAACACCGAAGAATGTTTCTCCAAGCAATCACTGGTGGTCGAGATGAAAGATTCCGAGTCAAAGGCGGATTCTGACTCCAAATAAAATCTAGAAAGAGGGAAGTAGATTATCGATGTTGAACCCATTTCCACTATCACTACCACCAAGTCCAACCAAGTGAACTAGAAGAACTAGAGGAAAGGGAACGCCTCTTTCACTCACAGATGTGGGTAAAGGGGATATACTTCATTTCATTGTCGATAGTTGTTGGCCCTTGACCAAGTTTTGGAGATCCTTGGTCATGTTTGACCTCTTTTGGGACTTCGACAGGTTGTTCGAAGGTGGAGCGCAAGTCTAAGCAGAGATTGCGGGATCTCGACCCCTTTTTAGGGCAGTTTTTTGGATTAGGGTTTATGTAACGGGTATGGGATGTCGGCCCATGGGTTTACCCATGTTTGGGACCATTTTGTAATGTATAAATAGATATCTAGGCAATGTAGGAAGAGGCCAATGTGTTAAGTGTGAATATTTGTGGATTCTTTGTGCATGCGATGTGTTAAGAACTTGCAGAGCTAAGTGCAAGTGATTGTAAGAAGCTTGTGTATATACAATAAGAAGGCTTTGTGCTTAAACGTAGGTCAAGGAAGGATGATCTAGTGAGGTGCGCACAGATCTAGTGTCCTATGTGGAGTGGGTTGTGAGGATTTGTGCATGTAAGGATATTGATAGAATATAATAAAGAAGATGAAGAGTTGGTGGACGTAGCCCCACACTGGGGTGAACCACGTATATCATGTGTTATGGTTTTTTTGTGCATTATGGTTGTATGTTAGTGATGTGATTTATGATTAGTGTCGATATCTTTATATATGATGCATCTGGTATACTAGCTTAGTGCTTAGTAAGGTGAATGAATGTTAGACCTGATATTTTTCCATATGCTAAGTGCTTAGATGTGTTAGATCTAGTAGAATATTGCATTGTTCTATAATTAGGGTTTGGATCTGCGATGTGAATAAAGGTTAAATACTGATGAATGCTAACTACTAAGTTCTTTGTTAGAGTGGTGTAATCAAAGATATGTGTCCCAGCTAGGTTGTAGATATTTGAGTCCCGCAACCACCCCTGCCTCTACCTTAGGTGAGACTTCATCCGCTTCGCAGGTGTTGCCGAAAGGGCCGGTAGTTAGGGTTTTTTTGGTGCATTGTTGAAGCGTTGAACCTTGGTTTGCCCCTATGCCAAAAAATGGTTCAAACATAGTATTACATACCTACTACCTGCAACTGAAGAGGGCTATTGAATCTTTCCCTCATATGACGTTGAACACCCTGGATAGGTTCAGGCCCCTTATGAAGTTCTACGCATATAGGCATTTTATTTATATTACTGCATGCACAGACAAAAGTAAAGAAGAGATTAATTCCTACTACAAGCTCACAGAGGAGGACCTGGAAGAAATCACTAAGGAATGGCCCGTAGAGTTCCTTATACCAGTCGACCAGGAAACATTGTTCGATCCCAACCTCATTGGAATTCTGGTGGTTACTCGCGAAGAGTATGATGCACCCAACAACAATAGGAAGAAAAATAAGGAAGATATATAGGAAATACACAACACATCAGAAGAGACTACATCTGATTCACCTAGCGGAGGAGGAGATGACGAAGTGGACAAATAAGAAAAAGAAGGGGAAGAATACAAGAAGAAGAAAGGTGAAGTAACACTGCCTAAGAACCCCCTTGAAGAGGCAGAGACATCCAAGAAAAGAAATGTTTCCCCCATGAAACCTACATCGTGGAAGAAGTCCAAAGCGAGTAAGCTGAAGCTGTAGAATGTACTCACAGTTGATGACTTTGACTTCATTATTGTAGTTGTATCTGATGCCTCAGAAGATATTTTGAAGAGACATAAAGACAAATAAGAAGCCATGTATGATAGAATTGAGATAGAGCTGAGAGGAGTACAACAAGCCCTTTACTCCAGCGCGCAATGTCCACTGCGCCCCCGCCATCAAAAGAACTAGAGTTGGGAGATGAGCCTGCCCAACTCTATAGAATAGATGACGCAACCGAAGCTCACCTTCGTTGTGTGCAGGAAGAAAAAGAAAAGGCCATAGTGGCCCTGAAGCAAGCACAAGAGGAAGTCATAGAGAAACATCGAGTTACGCAGCAGGAGAAGGACGAACTCCAAACCAAGTTCGAAGAAAATAAAGCACAGATCCAATAGGAGAAAGAAATATTGCTCGTGGATCAGGTTAGAGTTAAATAAGAAGTCAACATAGAACTTTTCTCTATGACAGGATTGGAGCAGATGGAAGAAGACCCGGTAGTGAATCAAGTCGCAAAGATTGTGGAAGCCATTCAATAGCTTCAATAGAGGGTTACATAACTAGAGCTACAAATAGTGTCAAGCACTTTGCAGGAAGTACAAGACCATAGAGAAGAAACTGCCCAGAGCACAGTTGAAAGGATCAAAGAATTATCCATGGAATGTAAACATCTAATCAGTCACAGTGCACAGACTTATGAGCACCTTATCAAGGACCCTGAACTGAAGACAATGGAGTCATAGCTCCAAGAAGCAAAGCAGCAAGAAGCAGTAGTACAAGCACAGTTGAAACTCCTATCAGCAATTGACAGGATGAAAATATCCCAAGAACAATGCATGGCTCAGAAGCAGGTCCATGCTATATAAAGCAAAGTCATGGAAGTGACTCAAAAGCTCTAGCCAGTCCAGGATGCATCTTGCCTACTTTTTGAGGAGATTGAAGCTCGAGGAGCAGAGCTAGAACAAGTAGTCACTTCGGTATAACAATTCTTAGAAGGACCTGTGAACGAGGTAGTTATTCAAGAGTTTTCCGAACAGGAGGCCTTTGTGAACCAACAGGTTGAAGAAGCTCGATCCAAGCTCGAGGATTTTGAGGCAGAGTTACCCAGACCAGAGTGACTCGGGACAAATCACAAGTGAGTGTTGGGGGCCTCTTGGCCCTTTATCAAGTTTTGGATATCCTTGGTCATATTTGACCTCTTTTTGGACTTCGATGAGCTGGTCGAAGGCGTAGCGCAAGTCAAAGAAGAGATCGTGGGATCTCGACCCATTTTTAGGGAAGTTTTTGGGATTAGGGTTTATGTAACGGGTATGGGATGTTGGTCCATGGGTTTACCCATGTTTGGGCCCATTTTGTAATGTATAAATAGATATCTAGGCGATGTAGGAAGAGGCCAATGTGCTAAGTGAAAATAGTTGTGGATTCTTTGTGCATGCGATGTGTTAAGAACTTGCAGAGATAAATGCAAGTGATTGTAAGAAGCTTTTGTATAGACAGTAAGAAGGATTTGTTCTTAAACCTAAGTCGGGGAAAGATGATCTAGCAAGGTGCACACAAATCTCCTATCCTATGCAGAGTGGGTTATGAGGCTTTGTTCATGTAAGGATATTGACAAAAGATAATAAATAAGACGAAGAGTTGGTGGACGTAGCCCCACACTGGGGTGAACCACATATATCATGTGTTATGGTTGTTTTGTGCATTATGGTTGTATGTTAGTGATGTGATTTATGCTTAGTGTCGATATCTTTATATATGATGCATCTGGTATACTAGATTAGTGCTTAGTAAGGTGAATGAATGTTTGAATTGATATTTTTCCATATGATAAGTGCTTAGATGTGTTAGATTTGGTAGAATACTATGTTGTTCTATAATTAGGGTTTGGATATGCGATGTGAATAAAGGTTAAATACCGATGAATGTTAACTGCTAAGTGATTTGTCAGAGTGGTGTAATCACAGATCTGTGTCCCAGCTAGGTGGTAGAAATTTGAGTCCTGCAACCACCCCTACCTCTACCTCAGGTGAGACTTCATCTACTTCGCAGGTGTTGCCGAAAGGGTCGGTAGTTAGGGTTTCATTGGTGCACTGTTGAAGCGTTGAACCCTGGGTCTTCCCCTGTGCCAACAATAGTGGAAGTCAGAAGAACCTGATCTTAGCAGAGGTTATCAAGTGGTTGGACCTTCCAATGACACTGCACCCACAACACTAAACCATCCGTTGGATTCACCTAGGAAGAGATCTTTGTTTCATCCAACAATGTCATCTTCCCTACGACATCAAGCCCTTCAAAGATGAGGTTTTGTGTGATATTTCTCCCCTTGAAGTTTGTGATGTTATTTTAGGCCAACCATATTTATGGAAGCGACATTTTGTGTATGAGTCTAGACACCGCAGTGTTATTATTAATTTGGGTAGACAATTGTACATGATACTATAGGTAGCACTGCCTACCTCTATTTCTTTAATCTCTGCTAAGCAATGAATTAAGTTCATCTCACAGATCAAAAATTTTGTCTTCTTTGTGATTCGTTCTCATAGTGAGTAGAAGGTCACTGCCACATCTGTGACCTCGACATAGAGCCTCTCTTTGTGGTAGAATCAAGTGGAATAGATCATGGAAGACTACAGAGACATCTTCTCCTCACCCATCGAGTTATCGATGCACTGCCAAGTCAAGCATCCAATTGATCGAACCCCCAATGCACATTTTCCTAATGGACCACTCTATCATCGCTCGTTGATGGAAAATGACAAAATCAAGCACCAGATCCAAGAGATGCTTCAAAAGTGGCACATCTGACCCAAATCCTCCCCTTGCAGAAGACTGATTGTACTGGTGTAGAATAAAGACGGTACCTGGCGGCTCTACATTGATTACAAAGAATTAAACAAAATCACAGTCACAAACTGGTACCCAATTCCTTGAATTGATGACCTTCTTGACCAAATCAAGGGGGAAAAGTTCTTCAACAATATTGACCTAAAGTTTGGCTACCACGAGTTTCAAATCAAACCAACTGATGTATGGAAGACAACTTTCTAATCTAAATAAGGTCTCTTCGAATGGATGGTCATGCCCTTTGGCATAACAAATGCACCAACATATTTCATGAGGTTGATGGATGATGTATTGAGACCCTTCACCAACTCTTTTGTGGTGGTATCTCTGGATGACATCCTCATCTTCAACATAAATTGGGAGGAGCACATGTAGTGTATTCATTAGGTTTTGAGCACGCTACAACAACACAAGCTATATGCCAACTTGTAAAAGGCTCTTTTGGCATGAACATGGTCCAATACTTGGGCTACATTGATGATGAGCATGGGGTACATGTGGATCCAGCTAAGATCCAATTCATTTGTGACCAGCCAGTACTGACCACACTAATCGAGTTTCAGATATTCTTGGGACTTGCCAACTTCTACCAAAGGTTTGTGTTGGGATTATCCCATATTGCATGGGCCCTCGGCCAAGTGACCAAGGGTAGTGGAAAGGAAACGTTCGCATGGGGGAAGTCACAAAAATGAGCATTTGATTATCTGAAGCATCACTTATGATCATCTCCAATACTCTCCTTACTCAAGCTGCAACAACCGTTCGATATTGACACTGATGCCCTCAACTATGTTGTAGGTGCAGTTCTCAGTCAACACAGTCATCCAATAGCATACCATAGTGATACACTCTCAAATACACTCCGTAAATACCCCACATATGACAAGGAAATGTATTCCATTGTCCAATCATGTCATCAATGGAAACATTACATTTTGGGAAAGGAGACAATCATCCACACTAATGACAAGCCTTTGCAGTTCATATAGACACAGGGGAAGTTGCAGAATGACCACCATCAAAATTGGTCCACATACCTGTAATAGTTTCATCTCAACATAAAGTATAAGACATGGAGCACAAATCATGTCACTGACTACCTCAGTCGACATCCCATTGTTCCACTCACTATCGTGCTCCATTCCTGTGGGCATGAGGCATCTGAGTGGCCACAACTTTATCAGTGTGACTCTAACTTCTCCACCACCTATCGACTCTTGGGTACATGCATGAATGTCATCGATTTTCACATTTATGATGGATTTTTATTCCATTTAGACCACCTCTATGTTCCCGAAAGAGAGCATTCAAAGATGATTTGGGAGGCTCACTACATTCACATGGAAGGACATTTTGGCATGGAGAAAATTGTGGTCGTTCTACAAAAAAAAAATTATTGGCCAAAACTTCAACATGACATAAAAATATATATCAAATATTTCACTGCATGTGCCATTTCCAAGCCAACCATCAAGAATAAAGGCTTATACACCCCTCTTCCTACTCCCGAGAAGCCTTCGGAATCCATATCGATGGATTACATGTATGGCATTCCATCCACCAAGAAAGGAAATGATTATGTATTTGTGGTGGTTGATCATTTTTTGAATATGGCCATTTTCACAGCTTGCAATAAGAGCATCACATTGGCATATAATGCCAAGCTCTTCTTCAAACAAGTGTGGGTCCATTTTGGGATACCATAGACCATCATCTCAGATCAAGACAACATGTTCCTCAACACATTTTGGTCGAGTCTTTGGTCACTGCTAGACACCAAGATCACTAAATCCATTTCCTTCCACCCCCAAATCGATGTCCAAATAAAGGTCATCAATAAGATGATTATGCACATCTTGCGCATGTATAAATCTAAGAATATGCATACATGGGATGAGAGTCTTCCTTATGTTCATCATAGCTACAACAGGGCTCTCCATAGCTCCACTGACCATAGCCCATTTCAGGTGGGGTTGGGATTCCAACCCTTAGGTCCCATTGATGTTGCACTACCTCTTGAAACCACACAGGAAGACTCTTCTCATGTTCAGTCTAAGGCTGAAAAATCCACCAGATTCATTGATCGAATTCATCACATATTCCAACAAGTCCATGATATTTTGAAGAAATCCAATGCTAAGTACAAGTAGTGCCATGATCAACAACTTGTACCACACAAGTTTCAGGTGGGAGACAAGGTATGGTTACATTTGCAGAAAGAACACCTTACAATGCCCTGTCGGAAGCTCTGTCCACTTCTATATGGGACTTACACTATCACCAAGGCTATGGGTGACAATGCTTTTGATCTCAACACTCCCCCCTTCCTTGGCTTGCACCCAATTTTCAATGCGAACATCCTTCGTCCATATTTTCCACCATTAATGGACACCTCGGAGATCGCAGAACAATTGACACCAACAGATCTCAACCTTGACTACATGGAACATGCATACACTGATCAAATAGTGGAAACATAAGTCAAGGGAACTCGCTAACAAAGGATCCATGTTTATCGGGTTGCTAAAGCAGACCAACTCTTGCACCAAGGAAAGTGGATCACCTGAGACCAAATTCAACAGAAATTTCCTCACTTGATGGGGGAACTCAACGCAATGGAGACAATTGCTTCCTAAGGGGGGAGGACTAATCTAGGTGGATATTGGTGGTCACCCACCTATTCCAACTAACTCATCTTGACAGTTTTTAGTCAACACATTTCTCTGTAATGATGAAATTTATTTGTAATTGTGGGTTCTGCACTTCCAGGGATATCCTGAATCCCTACACATCATCCAGGTGGATATCTTAGGCCTCCCACCTATTCCAACTAGATTATTTTAGAAGTTTTCATGTTAGTACATTGTTTTGTACTTCCAAGGCCATTTTGGGTCCCTAAATAATGTTTTTTTGGCTTTCAACAGTCAAATTATAGATGGAGTTAGAGTTTGCTGACATAATGTGTAGTTCTAGAAAATACCTTTCCAATGGGCTATCACACACCTAAAATAGAGGTCGTATGAAAAAGTTATGACCCCGAGAAGTTGAGGTACCAACTTACCCATTAGGGCCCACATAACTTTTGGTGTTTCATCTCCTAGGGTTAGGGTTTTGGATGTCTAGGGTTTTGGAATTCATGAGTAATGTTAAAAAGGCCTCTGGAGACTCATTATAATCATTCTACTCAGACAAATTCATGTAGAAGCCACATCTCTTCTCAGAGATAGCTACCACCATTCGAGCAAGTTGTTTTCAGTTTTGCAGTTTTACAATTTCAGCCTATTTTCTTTATTCAATAGAAGTTATTGATCCAAATTTATGAGTAGAATGAAATGAAAACACATATTTATAATATTAACACAGAAACAAAGTGAATAACAATAGATATACAGTAAAAATGAATTTATATTAAATAAGAAATATGTTGAAACTGTAAAATGCAAATTGAAACAAGCTTGCTAGAATGGTGGCAACTTATCTCTAAGAAGAGATGTGACGTCTATGCTCATTCCGAAGAAGATGAGTACAATGAAGCTTTGAAGTCATTTTTACAATAAAAATGAAAACCAAAAACCTACACATCGTAAAACCTGACCCTAGGAGATGAAGGGCCAAAAGTCACGTGGGCCCCATTGGGGTAAGTTAGCACATCAACTTCCCGGGGTTGTAACTTTTGCATACGATCTATGTTTAGGGTTCATGATAGATCATTGGAAATTTATTGAGGAGGAGATTAATTTATGAGGATCAATCAAAGCCTTTCATTATCATTGATGTGTCTGATCACTAAAAAGCATCATTTAGGCCCTCAAAATGGCCCCAGAAGTTCAGAAACTGAAAAACTGCTAAAAATAGTAAGTTTCCAAAGAACTGTTTTGAGCTAGTTCAACAAGGAGGGTGGCCACCGAGATCCTCCTGGATCAATCCTCCCCCATTAGGAAGCAATATTGTGTTGATTTCCCCCATCATATGAGGAAATTTCTACTGAATTTGGCCTCGAGTGAGCCACTTTCCTTGTTGCAAGAGTTGCCCTACTTTGACAACCCAATAAAGATGGATTTTTTTTGGTGAGTGCCCTTGACCTATGTGTCCACGATATGAGCAGTGGATTCTTGTTCCATTTCTTTGGGGTTGAGCTCCGTTGGTGTCAATTATTCTTCTATCTCTGAGGTGTCGAATAATGGTGGAAAATAAGGCCAAAGGAGGTCCACATTGAATACTGGGTGTAATCCAAGGAATGGGGGAAGGTTGAGCTCAAAATAATTGTCACCCACAACCTTGGTGATGGTGTAGGGTCCATAACAGAGTGGGTGAATCTTTCGATGAGGCCTTATAAGGCATTCTTTTTTCAAGCGCAACCAAACTTTTTCTCCCACCTGAAACTAGTGTGGCACACACTGTTGATCATGGAATTATACTTCTATAAAATATCCTAAACCTGATGGTGGATGTGTTGGATCTGCTCAATGAGATGGGTATCCTTTTTAGCTCCATTTGAAGCATGCAATGAGTCCTTCTGGGTGGCTGCAAGGAGAAATGCAACATCCATGGGACCTAATGGTTGAAATCCCAACCCCACCTGAAAGGGGATGTGGCCGGTTGAGTTATGTATGGCTCTGTTGTAGTTGTGCTGAAAATAGGGAAGACTCTCATCCTAGGTGTGGGGTTTCTTGGAATCGTACATGCATAGGATGTGCATGATCATCTGGTAGATGAACTTGGTTTGGCCATCGACTTGGGGGTGGAAGGAAGTGGGCTTGGTGAGTTTGGTGTCCAATAATGACCAGAGGCTTGACCAGAATGTGATGAGAAATCGATTGTCTCGATATGAGATAATGGTTTATCGGATACAAAAGTGGACCCACACTCGTTCAAATAAGATCTTGGAAGTATCCTCCACTATGATTCTCTTCTTTTAGGTGTCCATAATTCCCATTTTGGAAAAGAGATCAACAACCATAGAAACACAATCATTTTCCTGCTTGGAGGATGGAAGTCCCGACATATAGTCCATTGAGATGGATTGCCAAGGCCTTTTGGGAGTAGGAAGAGGAGAGTACAGGCCTTGTTTCTTAATGGTCAGTTTGGAAATAGCCTAGGTAGTGCAGGATTGAATATACTTGCTAACATCCTGTCGAATTTTCATCCAATAGAAATGTCGTTGCAACATTGCCACTGTATTTTCCATGTCGAAGTGTTTGGCCATCCAACTGTAGTGGGATTCCCAAATTAGCTTTGCTCACTCACTTCATGGAATGCATAGATGGCCTAGATGGATCAAAAACCCATCCTTAAGATGGAAATCAATGAAAGTTGTGTTTGCGCCCAACATATGATAGGTGTTGGTGAAGTCGGGATTTGTCTCATAGAGGTGGGGCCATTTGGAGGTCTAATGGACACAAGAATCAAGCACTTTGGTGAGAGTCACTACTGAAGTTCGGTTGAGGAAATCAACAACTTGGTTGGTACTTCCTGTTTTATACATGATGTTGAGGTGGAACTGCTGCAAATATGTGCACCACTTCTAATGGCAGTCATTCTGCAATTTTCCTTATGTTTGCATGAAATGCAATGGCTTATGATCAGTGCCAATGATTGTATCCTTCCTGAGAATGTAATGTCTCCACTGGCGACAAGCTTGCACAATGGAGTACATTTATTTGTCGTAAGTAGGGTACTTATGGACGACATATGATAGTGTATAACTATGATAGGACACAGGGTGGGTGTGTTGAGTGATGATTGTGCCCACAACATAGTATAAGGAATCTGTCTCAATCTCAAAATTTTGTTGCAGGTTAGGTAATGAAATCATTTGGGCGGAGCACAAGCGCTACTTCAGATCATCGAACTATTTATGTTGGGAAATCCCCACACAAATTTTCCCTTACCACCACCTCTGGTTATTTTTCTGAGGGCCCATGCAATATGGGAGAATACCAACACAGACCTGCGATAGAAATTGGCAAGGCCTAAGAAGCTTCGAAGATCAGTGAGCGTGGTTGGGGATGGCCAGGTATGGATGACTTGGATCTTGGTTGGATCCACATGCACACCATGCACATCAACAATGTATTCTAGGTAGTGGAATATATCCATGTCGAAGGAGAATTTTTCCAAGTTAGCATATATCTTGTGCTGCCATAGAGTGTGCAGAACCTATTGAATGTGTTGCAAGTGTTCCTCCCAAGTCTTGTTGTAGATGAGAATTTCATCAAGGTACACCACTACAAAACAATTGGTGAAAGGCCACAAGATATCGTCCATCAACCTCATGAAATTTGTTGGGGAATTTGTCAAACAAAAGGGCATGACCAACCATTAAAAAATACCTTCTTTTTACTTGAAGGCAATCTTCCATACATCTGTCTACTCTATTGGGACTTGATGGTAGCCAGACTTCAAATCAATCTTACTGAAGTATTTGGATCCCTTGATTTGGTCAAGGAGATTGTCAACTTGGGAAAATGAGTACCAGTCCTTGACTGTGATTTTATTTATCCCCGATAATCAATGTAGAGTCGTCAAGTCCCATATTTCTTCTACACAAGAATGATCGAGCTGGCACATGGAGATGATTTGGGTCGGATGTGCCCCTTGTGGATAATTTCTTGGATATGACGATGGATCTCCTCATTTTCTAAAAGAGAGCGATGATAGACTGGTCCATTGGGTAGCAGTGCGTCGGGGGTCAAACCGATGGAATGATTGACCTGACAGTGCAGAGGCACCCTAGTAGGTGAGAAGAAGATATCTTTGTATTCTTCCACGACCTTGTCCACTTGCTTCTGCTACATGGAGAGGTCAGTCGCATAGGCTATGGATGTGGCTGCAATCTTTCGTTCACTCTGAGAGAGAATAAAAAATAAGAAAAACTTCTTGGTATTAGAGATGACCTTCCTATATTTCTTGGCATAGATCAAGGAAATTACACTAGGTGGGACTATCTCAGGTATCCTGTACAATTTCCTGTTCAAAATAATAATAACACTACAAGGCCTAGAATCATATACAACATGATGTTTCCATAAATAAGGTTGTCCCAAAAAAATATCACAAACTTCAAGGGGAGAAACATCACACAATACCTCATCTTTGAATTCCTTGATGTCATACAGTAGGCAACACTATTGGTTGACATGAACGTTGCTCCCTTGGCAGAGCCATCCGATGGTGTAGGGTATCGGGTGTGGTCTTGTCGACAGGGCTAGCTGTTTGAAAACCTCCACCGAGATGAGGTTCTTCTATATACCGCTATCAATGATGAAGTGAAGCAGAGTGACTTTCACCCACATCTGTGAATGAAATAGGAACTTGCCTTCGTCTGGATCATGAAGTACACTGGGATGCATCTTGGTGGTAGCAACGGTGGAACTGGGTTCCACGTCAGTGATCTGTCTCCCTTTTTCTAGTTCTGTCTCAGAGTCAAAAAATGTATTCAATTCATAGGCTTTCACCTCTTCCACTAATGAATTCTATGAGCAGCAATCAACAATTTTATTCCATAGGCTCTTATGGAAATCACACCACTTCCTAGTATCCTTCTTCATCTTTCTGTTGTTCGTCTTTACTTATGTCTTCGACTAGTTTTCTCGAGGCTGTCCATATTTGTTATGTCATTTTTTTTGTGGGTTGGGGATTCCATTTCTCTTCTTCTATTGTGAGGGGTTCCCAGACCCAAACTGTCGTGTATTTTGTTTAAGCTTCTACTCGATTTTGACAGCATATCGATACGCCGCGCCTAAGGACGATATGTCCAAAAACTATATTTCTACCTATATGTATCTATGTAGGGAACGGTGATACTCTAGCAGCAGATGTCGCTCAAAATATTTGATACCCATATTGGTGTGCAAGGTATGGAATATATTTGTGAACTTTGGCACTTCTTGGTCCCTTTCCTACCACAGTGTGATCCATTTTGTACACAAGTCGTCATAAATTCCAACGCAGTAGTATTTTTTCTTAATAACATCCTTGAAAAATTGGCGACTGTAAATAATGAGGGTTCCTCCATTTACTTTTGATCACATAAAGTCTCCCACCAATCTTTGACATGGGTGAGGGCTTTGAGGAGCATAAAAGTAATCTTTTCTCTATTCGAATGGTGGTAGCTTATCTCTGAGAAGAGATGTGACGGCTACACTCATTCACCAGAAGATGAGTACAATGAGGCTCTGAAGGAATTTTTACAATAAAAATGAAATCCAAAACCCTAGACATCCAAAAATCTATCCCTAGGATATGAAGTGCCACAACTCATGTGGGCCCCGTTGGAGTAAGTTAGTACATCAACTTCCCTGGGTCGTAATGTTTGCATACGATCTCTGTTTAGGGTGCACAATAACTCGTTGGAAAGGTATTGGCACAGAGATTCATTTAGAGGGTTCAAAAATATACTTTGGCCATCCTTTAGCCATCATTGAGGTTCTTGATCACGAAAAAATGTCGTTTAGGCCCTCAAAATGGCCACGAAAGTTCAGACACCGAAAAATTGCTAAAAATAGTAAGTTTCCAAAGAACTGTTTTGAGCCAGTTTCACAAAGTGGGTGGCCACCGAGATCCTCCTAGATCATTTATTGTTCAATGGATATATGTTTTTTTTCTCCTTGTCTCTGTGTTATTGTATTGAATTTGTTATTCATTTTGTTCTTCTCATAAATCCGGATCATGGGGACTCCTAATTCCCTTCAACATTATTTTCTATCAACAATGTTTTTGTAATTATATTCTACCTAAGGTTTTCCATCATTGGCAGTTGTCTTCCCCAATAGTTCCATTTTTTTTTTACATATAACATGCATCATCACATTTAGAATCATATTAGTTTTTATGTAAAATAAAATGCATGTATCATAGCATTTAAATCAATAAATCATTTTCAGATATGCCCCAACATATCTCTATTCACTCGATTAAATTATCCTCATTTTTCTCCTAAGTGTAAACATAAAAATATTTTTGTTGTCTTTATAATCATGAAACTATCAACATTCTCATGCCAAAACACTTACATGCATCAACATACCAGTTTCTCATCCCAGAGATACACCATAAACAACAAAAAAGGAGTCAAGTGACTCTTCCCTTTTTCCAACTCCTTCTACATAGCCTGGGACTCTTAGTCCAACTGATTTATTCCAAGGCCTCACTGCCTTTACTTAACATGGCTCAACCAAGCCTATTCATTTAAACATACTTATTTTTTTATTTTCCTTTTACCAATTGTACTTGTTTTCACAACTGTTCTTTTAAGTCTTAGAACTTTGTTAAGAAACTCATATTTTTAAAATGATAAAAGTGTTCCTCCTCCTTTCCTCCTTATTTGCTTCTGCAATCTATCCCTTTTGGGATTTTCTTGCTCTATTCCTTGAGCAGTTTTAGCCAAGTTTCATCTTGACTTTCTTTGGTAATTCAACATGCTACAACATCAAGATCTTGGTTCACAATTTAATCGTGAACCCATGCATTATTCACATTCACTGAGCGTATAGGTTAACTTCGTTTTCATTTTCCTTATGTATTCATTATATTTTAGAATGTAATCCAAAATTCTTATATAAATAGGCCTTTCATCCCACTTCCAATAGAGTAGATGAAGCTTCCGATGAGGCCCTATAAGGCGTTCTTTTCTCAAGTGCAACCAAAATTTGTCTCCCACTTGAAACTGGCGTGGCACACGCCGTTGATAATGGTGCTTCTTTTACTTGGAATTATACTTCTATAAAATATCCTGAACTTATTGGTGGATGTGTTGGATCTGCTCAATGAACCAGGTGTCTTTGTCAGCTCCATTTGAAGCATGCGATGAGTCTTTCTGGGTGTCCGCAAGGGGTAGTGCAACATCCATGGGACCCAATGGTTGAAATCCAAACCCCACCTAAAAGGGGATGTGTCCAGTTGAGCTATGTATGGCTCTATTGTAGCTGTGTTGAACATAGCGAAGAATCTCATCCCAACTGTGGGGGTGCTTGGAATTGTACATGTGCAGGATGTGCACGATCATCCGGTTGATGACCTCAGTTTGGCCATCTTCCTGGGGGTAGAAGGAAGTGGAATTGGTGATTTTGGTGTCCAATAGTGACCAGAGGCTTGACCAGAATGTGATGAGAAACTGATTGTCCTGATATGAGATAATGGTTTATGGGATCCCCAAGTGGACCCACACTCATTCAAATAAGATCTTGGAAGTAGCCTCCACTGTGATGCTCTTCTTGCAGGTGGCCATAATTTCCATCTTGGAAAAGAGATCAACAACCACAAACACACAGTCCTTTTCCCACTTGGAGAATGGAAGGCCTGACATATAGTCCATTGAGATGGATTCTCAGGGCCTTTCAGGAGTAGGAAGAGGACTCTACATGCCTTGTTTATTAATGGTTGGTTTGGAAATAGCCTAGGTAGTGCAGGATCATATATACTTGTTGGCATCCTATCGAATTTTCGTACAGTAGAAATGTCGCTGAAACATTGCCACTATATTTTCCATGTCAAATTGTCATGCCACCCGACTATAGTGGGATTCTCAAATCATCTCTGCTCACTCACTTCATGGAATGCATAGATGGCCCAGATGGAACAAAAACCCATCCTTAAGATGGAAATCGATGAAATTTGTGTTTGCGCCCAACATATGATAGGTGTTGGTGAAGTCAAGATCTGTCTCATAGAGGTGGGGCCATTTGGAGGTCTCATGGAGATAAGAAAAAGGCACTTTGGTGAGTGTCACTACTGGAGGTCGGTTGAGGAAATCAACAACTTGGTTGGTACTTCTTGTTTTATAATTGATGTTGAGGTTGAGCTGCTACAAATATGTGGACCACTTTTGATGGTGGTCATTTTGCAATTTTCCTTGTGTTTGCATGAACTGCAGTGGCTTATGATCAGTGTGGATGATTGTCTCCTTCCTGACAATGCAATTCCTCCATTGGCAGGAGGCTTTCACAATGGAGTACACTTATTTGTCGTAATTAGGGTACTTATAGAAGACATATGATAGTGTCTCACTATGAGAGGCCACAAGGTGGACGTGTTGAGTGATGACTGTGCCCACAACATAGTCCAAGGAATCTGTCTCAATCTCAAAATTTTGTTGTAGGTTAGGAATGAAATCATTGGGCCGGAGCACAAGCGCTGCTTCAGATCATCAAAATCTTTCTATTGGGACAAGCCCCACATAAATTTTCCCTTACCACCACCTTTGGTTATTTTCCTGAGGGCCCATGCAATATGGGAGAATCCCAACACAAACCTGCGATAGAAATTGGCAAGGCCTAAGAATCTCTGAAGCTCAGTGAGTGTGGTTGGGGCTGGCCAGGTATGGATGACTTGGATCTTGGCTAGATCCACATGCACACCATGCACATCAACAATGTATCCTAGGTAGTGGAATCTGCCCATGTCGAAGGAGCATTTTTCCAAGTTGGCATATAGCTTGTGCTATCATAGAGTGTGTAGAACCTACTGGATGTGTTGCAAGTGTTCCAACTAAGTATTGTTGTAGATGAGGATTTCATCTAGGTACACCACTACAAAATAATTGGTGAAAGGCCGCAAGATAACATCCATCAACCTCATGAAATTTGTTGGGAAATTTATCAAACCAAAGGGCATGACCAACCATTCAAAAAGACCTTCTTTTTACTTGAAGGAAATCTTCCATAGATCTGTCTGCTCTATTGGGACTTAATGGTATCCAGACTTCAAATCAATCTTACTGAAGTATTTGGATCCCTTGATTTGGTCAAGGAGATCGTCGATTCATGAAATTGAATACTGGTCCCTGAATGTGATTTTATTTAGCCCCGATAATCAATGTAGAGTTGTTAGGTCCCATCTTTCTTCTACACAAGAATGGTCGAGCTGCCACATGGAGATGAGTTGGGTCAGATGTGCCCCTTGTGGAGAATTTCTAAGATCTGGCTATGGATCTCCTCATTTTCTAACAGAGAGCGATGATAGACTAATCCATTGGGTAGCGGTGCGTCAGGGCTTGGATTGATGGAATGATTCACCTGACAGTGCAAACGTACCCCAATAGGTGAGAAAAATATGTCTTTGTATTCTTCCATGACCTTGTCCAATTGCTTTTGTTGCATGGAGAGGTCAATCGTGAAGGCTATGGATGTGGCTGCAATATTTTATTCACTATGAGAGATAATCAAAATGAAGAAAAACTTCTTGGTCTTAGAGATGACCTTCTCATAGATCAAGAAAATTACACTAGGTGGGACTATCTTGGGTATCCTGTACAATTTCTTGTTCAAAGTAATAATAACACTGTGAGGCATAGAATCATATACAACATTATGTTTCCATAAATAAGGTTGTCCCAAAAGAACATCACAAACTTCAAGGGGAGAAACATCACACAATGCCTCATCTTTGAATGGCTTGATGTCATATGGTAGGCGACACTGTTGGTTGACGTGAAGGTCGCTCCCTTGGAGGAGCCATCCAATGGTGTAGGGTTTTGGGTGTGGTCTCATCGGCAGGGCTAGCCGCTGGATGACCTCCACTGAGATGAGGTTATTCTAGCTAACTCCATCAATGATGAAGTGAAGTGGAGTGCCTTTCACCCACATATGTGAATGAAATAGGAACTTGCCTTCCTCTGGCTCATGAAGTACACTGGGATGCATCTTGGTGGTAGCAACGGTGGCACTGGGTTCCACGTCAATGATATGTCTCCCTTTTTTTGGTTCTGACTTAGAGTCTAAAACTGCATTCAATGCATACACTTTCACCTCTTCCACCAATGAATTCTTTGAGCAACAATCAACAGTGTTATTCGAGAGGCTCTTATGGAAGTCACACCACTTCCTGGTATCTTTCTTCATCTTTCCATTGTCCGTCTTTACTTATGGCTTCAACTAGTTGTCCCAAGGCTGTCCATATTTGTTATGTCCCTTTTTTGTGGGTTGGGGATTCCCTTGCTTTGCTTTTGTTGCGAGGGGTTCCCAGACCCAAACTGTTGTGTATTTTGCTTAAGATTCTACTCGATTTTGACAACATATCGATACGCCGCGCCTAAGGATGAGATGTCCAAAAACTCCATTTCTACCTATATGTATCTATGTATGGAACTGTAATACTTGAGCACCAAATGTCGCTCAAAATATTTGAAACCCAGCTTGGTGCGCAAGGTATGGAAGATATTTGTGAACTCTGGCACTTCTTGGTCCCTTTCCTACCACAGTGTGATCCATTTTGTATACAAGTCATCATAAATTCCAACACGGTAGTATTTTTCCTTAACAACATCTTTGAAAAATTGACGACTGTAAATAATGAGGTTTACTTTGTTTCCTTTTTTTCACGTAAATTCTTCCACCAATCTTTGACATAGGAGACGACTTTGAGGAGTGTAAAAGTAATATTTTCTCTATTCGAAAAGTTATGGACAAAAGAATACCCTTCTAGCAGATTCAATCATTTGTCTACAACATCTGCGTCTATATGACCTTGAAATATAGGAATATCAAAGTTGACATGTACCTTAAAGGGGGTGGCGCCTCCGCTCGAGGTAAATGTGTTGATTGTCGGCAATTGTCGAAGGATTTGTGCAGAGTTGTCCATCATCTCGTTCCTCTGTCGCTTGAGGGATTCTTCGAGCAACATTTTGAAAGGATCTCCTGTCATGTCATCTTTCTTTTCTCCCTCCATGGAATATTTCTTGGGCATGTGAGATCATTTGTCCTCAAGAGAAACAAGCTCAAGACCCAACTCTCTATACCCTGACCTCGTCGTGGACATGCACTAAAAAATGACAAGGAGTAGACCGCTTTGATACCACTGATCCATATTTATGAGTAGAATGAAAATAAAACACAGATTCATAATATTAACAAAGAGACATAGTGAATAACAACAGAGATAAAATAAAATTGGACTTCTATTAAATAAGAAACATGTTGAAACTGTAAAATGTAGACTGAAACAAGCTTGCTAGAATGGTGGTAGCTTATCTTTGAGAAGAGATGTGATGGCTACACTAATTCTCCAAAACATGAAATCCAAAACCCTAGACATCCAAAAAATTAAACACTGTGAGATGAAGCGCCAAAAGTCATGTGGGCCTTGTTGGAGTAAGTTAGTACATCAACTTCCCTGGGTCGTAACTTTTGCATACGATCTCTATTTAGGGTGCACGATAACTCGTTGGAAAGGTATTGACAAGGATCTTCATTTAGAGGGTTCAATCATAGCCTTTGGCCATCCTTTGGCCATCATTGAGGTTCCTGATCACGAAAAAATGTCGTTTAGGCCCTCAAAATGGCCCCAAAAGTTCAGGAACTGAAAACTGCTAAAAATAGTAAGTTTCCAAATAACTATTTTGAGATAGTTTCATAAGGTGGGTGGCCACCGATATCCTCCTAGATCACTTATTTTTTACTGGATATCTATTTTTCTTCTCTGTATCTCTGTGTCATTTTATTCAATCTATTATTCATTTTGTTCCACTCATAAATCTGGATCATGGGGACTCCTAAGTCCCTTCAACATTATTTTCTATGAGCAATGTTTTTGTAATTATCTTCTACCTGAGGTTGTCCATGATTGGCAGTTGTCTTTCCCAACAGTTCAATTTGTTTTTTACATATAACATGCATTATCACATTCAAAATCATATTAGTTTTTATGTCAAATAAAATGTATGTATCATAGAATTTAAATCAATAAATCATTTTCAGATATGCCCCAACATATCTCTATGCACTCGATCAAATTATTCTCATTTTTCTCCTAAGTGTAAACATAAAAATATTTTAGTTGCCTTTATAATCATGAAACTATCAACATTCTCATGCCAAAACACTTACATGCATCAACATATCAGTTTCTCATCCCAGAGATACACCATAAATAACAAAAAAGGAGTCAAGGGACTCTTCCCTTTTTCCAACTCCTTCTACATAGCCCGGGACTCTCAGTCCAGCTAAGTTATTCCAAGGCCTCACTTCCTTTACTTAACATGGATAAACCAAGCCTATTCATTTAAACATACTTATTTGTTTATTTTCCTTTTACCAATTGTACTTGTTTTCACAAATGTTCTTTTAAGTCTTACAACTTTGTTAAGAAAATCATATTTTTAAAATGATAAAAGTGGTCCTCCTCCTTTCCTCCTTATTTGCTTCTACAATCTATCCCTTTCGGGATTTTCTTTCTCTATTCCTTGAGCAGTTTTAGCCAAGTTTCATATTGACTTTCTTTGGTAATTCAACATGCTACAACATCAAGATCTTGGTTCACAATTTAATCGTGAACCCATGCATTCTGCACATTCACTAAGAGTATAGGTTAACCTAGTTTTCATTTTTCTTATGCATGCATTATATTTTAGAATGTAATCCAATATTATTATATAAATAGGCCTTGCATCCCACTTCCCAACTCTCAAAAGTCATTAACGTTATAAATTTGTTCTTATAACAGAGTTCTTACATAGTTACTCCACATGGAATTGTCTCATCATGCAACTTCCTTATTGCATATCCAAATGGTCTAGAATGACCTAAATATTGATTCAGCCTCAACTTTATTATTTTAGAGTTCTATACAATATTCCATAAGGAATATAAGCATGCATTCCTATGATGCATTCCAAATATATATTCAAACATGTATCTTTAGGTTATAAGTTTGCTTTCAAACTATTCTTTCATCCATTTAACCACATGCACCAACATTTTGTGTGTCTACCATTGGCACACTTTGCATATTTCTTTACAAATTATTTTAACTCATGATTATTCACAATTATTCTCATGCAATCCTCAAAGGAATAACCATGTTGCCTCTTATCATGACAACAAAGAATCCATGCTCTTTTATTCTTTCATCAATTTCTACTATCTTTTCCCGAGGATATGGAACAGATCCTCCTCAAGATATTATTCAAAGAAAAACAATAATGACTCTTTAGAATAGATTCAGTCATGCATTCATGGTATTTATTCAATCCTGGAAAGTGAAATTCTTTCCTTACTTCCCTCTTACACATGCTGTCATATCATGCCTTCAAGCATATATGTATATACATATATATTATGTATTTGATTTTCTTGCAAACTTTTATATCATTCATTCAATTTTGATGGGGGTTCAGGATCATTTACATGACCAGTCTCACATATATGGTCATACTTAGGCTTCGCTCTTTACAATATAACATTCAACAAAAAGGTCATTCTTGCTTCTTGCTCTTTTATCATTTTATATTAGCTTTTTCTGAGGAATGACATACTTCCTCCAACTACGATCTAAATAAGATACTCATACCCTCCAACATAGGGTTAGCTATGCATCCATGGAATTATCCAATCTAGGAAAGCACTCTCTTGGCCTTAACTGCTATAGAAGTATTCCACAACCCAAAAATACAATATGGGCACCATGAATCGTGACCAAGGTAACAAGAAAACCAATCTTGCTTCTCTTCATGCCTCAAACCATTCTTGGTTAACATATATTTTTACCAAGGGAATCCTTTTTTAGATTCCCTCTCACAAATGGTTGAGCATACCAAGCCATATCCATATGGATACCATCCCCCTCTGGATGTTAGTTTGACCCATTGGTCATCTAAAAATGCTCCAACACTTCCTTAATCATACCTTGTATCAATCTATCATTAATCTTTACATTCCTATCTTTATAAGTCTGTATGAAAACATCGTTATCATCATTTTTGTTCTTGTTATCATCTTTCCTGATGACATCAGGTCATTATTGACCAAATTGGTCCATCAAAAAACCATATCTTACAACCCACTATAGGTTATACTATGTCTATATGCATGTTACATACATGCTTACAACACATTCACATATTATGTTTTCATGCATAAATAAATACTTAAGTTGATAGGAATACAAACATTTCTTCATGAAACCATGAGCTCATAAATTGGTTCATATAATCAAGACATTTCCCTTTTTTATGAGGACCATCAACAGTCCAATGGATTCCTTCTTCCTTTTCTTGATCAGATTATCTCAACAACAAATTTCATTCATTGTAGGTCAAACAAACTGACCTAACAACTTTTCATCAATCCTCTAGACATGAGGACTTAAACAAACAAGATTTAGCTTTTTCATTTAAACAATACACATTTCCAAGGGTCCTATCAATCCATACCAAATTCCTTTAATTACAAGGGATTTCTCATAAGAGTCTTAGCCCTTATATAAACAACAATCCCAAAGACTCGGGCTCTAACAATCTGTACTTACAGGCAGTATTACAACCTCCAGTTCACTCATACAATCCCAGAATATGATTCTACCCTTTCTTCCCTTTTTCTTTTTTGCATTTAGGTCTTACCATTAATGTCTATTCGCTTATTCCTACTCATGTAAGAGTAGATATCTATTTTTTTTAAAGAACATGATTTTTCTACTGTAATTCAACAAGAATTTTCAAGGTACAATTCAATATGCTATCCTCCTCCTCAAGGAATTTGTGTAGATAACAAACAATCCTTTAAATGCAGAGAAACTCTTTCTAAAAGCCTCATCTTGGCCTTATTATACCATTCCTTTATGAATGTTCTTCGGCCCATCCAATCTTAGTGTTGTAGTCTGCTCTAATACCACTTTGTAAGACACCCAACCCCCTAAGTACCCTTTTAAGGGATGGGGTAGTAAAATTTGACTTTTCTTCAATCATCTCAAGAGTCAATCCCTCTTCTTAAGGGAATTATTTTCTTCTATTTGTTAAGAGATTTCCAATGATTGTCACCATGCTCCAAACCGAGCTCTGGATCAAATTTTATGGCCTTCCAAAGTTCTCGGGCCTCCATTGGCCCAAGGCCACCTCACTGTCACGTGGCATCTACGTGGCCTCTTAATACTCATGTCGTCCGATGTTGCATCTGCCACTGAGAACATTAAGTTCACACATCCAATCCCTTGATCTATCTTCATCATTGTCGAGGTTATACTCATGTTGTTACAGGGGCAGACCCAGGGTTCAACGCTTTAGCAGTGCACCAAAAAAACCCTAACTAGCGGCCCTTTCGACAACACCTGTGAAGCAGATGAAGTCTCACCTAAGGTAGAGGCAGGGGTGGTTGCAGGACTCAGATGTCTACAACCTAGCTGGGACACAGATCTGTGATTACAACACTAACATAGCACTTAGCAGTTAACATTCATTAGCATTTAACCCTTATTTACATCACAGATTCAAACCCTAATTACAGAACATCAAAATATTCAACAAGATATAACACTTCCAAGAACTTAGCTCATAGAAATAGATCATATCTAGCATTCATTCACATCACTAGGCACTAAGCTACCTTATCAGGTGCATCTAACATACATAAAGATAACAACATTAAGCATAAATCACATCAATCATAGAAGGCAACCATAACACAGGATATACGTGGTTCACCCCAGCTCGGGGCTACGCCCACCAACTCTTCTTCTTCTTTATTATATTTTGTCAATATTCTTACATGCACAGAGCCCAAAAACCCTACTCTGCATAGGATAAGAGATTTGTGCGCACCTCACCAGATCCTCCTTCCCCGATTTAGGTCACAGCATAAAGCCTTCTTACATTGTCTGCACACCAGCTTCTTACAATCACTTGCACTTATCTCTGCAAGTCCTAACACATAGCATGCGCAAAGCCTCTAGCTCCTCACTAAACCACAAATATTCACTACTACTTCACTTATCACACTGGCCACTTCTTACATCGCCTAACTATCCATTTATACATTACAAAAAGGCCAAGGAATGGGTAAACCCATGGGCCGACATCCCATAACTTGTTACATAAAACCTAAACCCAAAATTCTCGCAAAAATGGGGCGAGATCCCGTGATCTTCACTTCGCCTGGCGCTCTATCTTCGACCAACCTGTCGAAGTCCCAAAATTGGTCAAACGTGACCAAAGTTTACCAAAACTTCGTGACAACTGGCCCCCAACACTCACCTGTGACTCATCCTGAGTCACTCTGATCTGAGTAACTATGCCTTGAAGGCCTTGAGCTGCTTCGACCTTCTTCTTAGCCAAATCATCCTTCTCAGCGAACTCTTGAATGACCTTCTCGGTGATAGGTCTTTCTAATCATTGTTCAATTGAGGTGACTACTTGTTCTAGCTGTGCACCTTGTCCTTCAATCTCCTCAAAAAGTGTGTAGACTTCATCCTGCACTGGCTGGAGTCTTTGGGTTACTTCCATAACCTTGTTCTGAATGGCATGAGCTTATTGTTGAACCATGCATTGTTCCTGGGCTCTTTTCATCCTCTCGACTGGTGACAGTAGCTTCAACTGCGCTTGCACTATTGTTGCTTGTTGTTTTGCCTCCTGGAGCTGTGAATCCAGTGTCCTGAGATCAGGGTCCCCTGCAAGGCGCTTGTAGGTCTGTGCACTTCAACTGCTAAGTTGTTTTCATTCCAAGGCTAATGCCTTGATTCTCTCAACTGCACTCCTCGCAATTTCTTCTCTTATATATCGCACTTCTTGTGGAGTGCTTAGCACTGTCTGTAATTCCAATTCTGCTATTCTTTGTTGGCATTTCTGAATGGCTTCAACAAGCCTTCCCACTTGATTCTCCACTGGGTATTCTTCCATCTTCTCTAAGCCCGTCACAGAGAAAATTTCTCTAGTGACTGCTTCTTTAACTCCAATATGTTCTGCGAGAAGATTTTATTTCTTCCTTTGGATCTATGCTCTATCCTCTACATACTTCCCCTGGAGGTCATCTTTTTCTTGCTGCACAACCCGATGTTGTTCTATGGATTCCTATTTTTCTTGCTTCAGGGCCTCTATGGCCTGTTCCTTTTCCTCCTGGACATGATGAAGGCGAGCCTTCGTCGCATCTTCTATCCTACATAGCTGGGCAGGCTCATCTCCTACTTCTATGTTCCCTGCTGATAATGGCGCAGTAGGCATTGCGCGGCTTGAATGGAGACCGTGTTGTATTCCTTTAATCTTTGGTTCAATGCAATCATACATGGATTCTTGTTTTTCTTCATTGCGATGTAAAATATCTTCTGATGTATCTGATACGTCGACAATGATGAGGTCGATGTCATCCACCGTGAGCACAGTTTGCAGCATGGGATTACTAGCTTTTGAATTCTTCCATAATGTAGGTTTCGTTGGGGAAACCTTTCTTTTCTTGGACATCTATGCCTCTTCAAGGGGGTTCCTAGGTGGTGTTACTTTGGCCTGCATCTTCTTTTCTTATTCCCCTTCTCTCTCTTCTTTGTCCACTTCGTCATCCCCTCCTCTGCTAGGTGAATCTGATCTAGTCTCTTTTGATGCATTGTTTATTTCCTGTACATATTCCTTCTTTTTCTTCCCGCTACCGCTGGGTGCATCATACTCTTCACGAGTGACTACAGGAATTCCAATGAGGTCGGGGTCAGGCAGTTCTACCTGGTCGACTAGTATAAGAATCTCTACATGTCATTCCTTAGTTATTTCTTCCAGATCCTCCTTTGTGAGCTTGTAGTAGGATTGAATCTCTTCTTTATGTTCCTCTCCACGTGTAGTGATATAAATAAAATGTCTATCTGCATGGAACTTCATAAGTGTCCTGAACCTGTCCAGGGTGTCTAGCATCATATGAGGGAAAGACTCAATAGCCCTCTTCGATTGCAGGTAATAGGTGTGGAACACCACATTTGACTACCATTTTTTAGCCATGTCGCTCGAATACCATAACGTAGTGAACTTCGCAGCTAAGGGTTCAGATGACTCAATTTCAGGGAAGGTCGCACCTTCCGACATCTCCCAAGCAATGAAGGAGATGAGAATCAGTAGCCAACTAAAGTGGAACTCATAGCCCTGATTCTGAGCTTCGCGGAATTCTTTCTCTAACTAGTTGTCGAGGTAGCTCGCTCAGTTCATTTGTATCCCTTCAATGCATTTTCCCGCGAGGTCAACAATGAACCCTATGACCTGCGTGGGTTTGTTATTCCTTAGTAGCTTACCAGGGATCAACTAGCAGTCTAGGCTCACTGTGTCATTCTAGATGGAGGCTACCTTGTATCCTCGATTCCCCTTCTCCACATCGCCATAGGTATCTTTGATTCTCTGCACTAGGGCGTGATCTGCAGCCTTCCCTGCATAAAAGTCTTGTGGGCCCGGTCCTTGCATGCTTAATTTGGTGATCCAATGGATCATCGCCAGATCGATTGTGATATGCCTGTCCAACCATAGGTAACCACCATGGAAGCATGACAACAAGAGTTTAATGTGCGTGTTAACCTCCTGGTGCCTTCCAAAGTGGGGTATCTTCATTACATTCAGGATGGTGGACCTCGTGATGTCCATGGTCCATGAATGGGGGATGATATTCGACTTCTTCCCCTTTGTCTTGGTTAAATACTTGTATGGTGCGAGTGTGCCATAGTTTTTGCGGTCTCCTAAGTTATAGTCGTTGATATTCAAAGTCCAAATCCTCTCCAACTGCAGTCTGACTACACGTATTCCCTTCGGGAGGTATGCAGTGATGACTGTGTAGTCGAAGTCCCTCGGGACGTTGTCACGACTCACTGCGCTAGCTAGAGGCGGGATGCAGTTGGGCATGATAGATGGGATGAGCTTCGCATTCTCTAAGTCATCACGATGCTTGGTTCGTTTCTTGGTTGTAGCTTGGGATGGTCCAAATACACAAGTTGTCGATGGGGATGCT